>BRDA01000338.1:111155-129660 GCA_036984385.1 Crenuchus spilurus | reverse complement strand
TTGCATTAGTGAATACATTAAAAAGTAACATTTATTTTTGTATATATATTAATGTCTCAATTATTGCTTGTAATTATCAGTTGTAATTTCAGTTTCAGGCCAAAAATATTAACAGAATTTTCAGCATATATATGAGAGGCTGATCTGATACCCCTGCACAGTCCCTAACAAGGCTAAATTGCTGTGGATATACTTTATACTGCCTAGAGAAACAACCAAACTGGTGTTTATTAGAAAAGGGCAGCAAAGCATAAAAGAGATGAACGTTATTCATCACCACCTTAAGCAGCTAACCCATGCCCGGCAGGGCTGTAACAATCACAGTTTAGATAAGCACTGCTCTCTGAAGAGTAAAGTGAACAGTGAAGAAGTGGAAAAATGCAGATGCTAAAGACAAAGTGCAACACAGGGATGATGGATTATATTTGTTATGTGTACATGCATGTTGATGTGTGCGTACATGCCTGCAGGCTCCTTCTTTACAGTGGGTGTTGTATACACTGCATGAGGATAAATTTGATAAGTGAGATTTCACACAGCTGTGATGAGGAGCTTGCAGGTAAACAAGTTCAAAAGGCTTCACTCTGAACTCACAGATAAAGTAGTGCTGATGGCCTGATAAGCAAATGCTATCAGTTTCATCGCCTCACTCTACCTGCTCTCCTTAATCTTTTCTTCTTTTTTTACCATCATCTTTCTCCTCTAGAGTTATGATAAATGTTTCTTGGGCTCATCGGAGACAGCTGATGCCAACCGGGTGTTCTGCGGTCAGCTTGGAGCCGTTTACGTCTTTAGCGAAGCGCTAAACCCGGCGCAGATATTTGCCATCCATCAGCTGGGACCGGGATACAAGGTAAGACATCAGAACTGAACACAGTCAAAATGTCCATAACTCAACTCTCTATTAGCCACGCTGTCTGTAAAAGCCATCTTTTAAAATTAATCCTCTCAGAAGAGCACTTTTCCATTAAGGCTGAGGTCACATTTTGTCTGGTGCCTGATTAGCCAATGAAAATGTGTTATGTAGCCTAATGTTAGCTTAGCTAGAATATTTATGTCGTCGTATGATGTTAACAATTACAACAAAGTCACACAATCATTATTTTCCAGATGCTGATTTACTGTACTTATTATTGCACCATTCAAAACCCTGAAAGCTAGGGGCCCTGAGTGGCTCAGCAGGCTAAGACGCTGACACTATGATCAGAGGATTGTGAGTTCGAATCCCAGTCATGCTGTTTGCCATCAACAGCCGGGGCCCAAGAGAGCAAAAATTGACGCTTTTTCTCCATCACTCTCACATTGCAATGTCCACTGGCTATTGATTGGTCCATTCAGAGCTGGGAATCCTGCGCTTTCCTCCGAGAGTGTTGGCTCCCCAGTGACTGTGTATAAGCGGTAGTTCAAAAAGAGGTGGTGGCTGCGTCACATGCAATGGAGAAGGCGTCTGCGTGTCTTCATCCTCCTAGAGTCAGTGACATTGCAAAAGTGATGGAGAGAGTCCTAACGGAGGGGATGGGCTAATTGGCTACTACTACATTGGGAACGGGATAAAAATTGGCAAAAACTTAATAAAATAAATGTAATTAATTAATTAATAAACCCCCCTGAAAATGATAATTTCCCAGTAAATATTGGGATTCATAATTTTGACATGAAGTTTGTGAAAAATGTAAAGTACACAACAATCCATCAACGACACAAAGTATTTTTTCTCAGAAATTGTTACATATTTTCCCAGAACATTTTTGTCTTCTTTACTTAAGAATTGGAGCTATGAGGTCATTTCTATTGAAATGCATCACCAGATCTCTCAACTTGCTCAAATTGTGTCCAGATTTTAATTAAGACCTTAAGAGTTTTAGATACAGTCACAATGAGTCAGTAAAGCTAGTACAGGTAGCCACTTCAGACAGCAGCAGGGCTGGCAGAAGACTGATATTAGATAAACTGAGAGATTATTTAGTGATGTTCTACTGTTAGTATATTATACTTGCAGCTCTAGTTCTAAAGATGGAAAACGTTCTTAACATGTCTTGAAAGATGGATCTCAATGGATGCAAGAACAGCTGTGCAACTATGATTGTGAACATTTGCTCTACATTCCTAAACAAATCAAGTTCAAGGGGTTTTTATAGTCATTTCAGCTGTACACAGTTACAGTACATAATGAAACAACGTTCCTCCAGGACCAGGTGCAACACAGAACGCAAGTGCAATGACAACATACATGCAACATTACAAGCCTCTAACTAGATAACTAACTAGATTAACTACATAGAAAACAATTAGATGGGTTCAGATATATGAGTGACAGCTGGAGTAGAGTATGTAACCACCTGTGGTTTCTAGAAACATCACATGTTAAGAACATTTTGAGAAGTTTGACGTCCTCAGATTTTGGCCTGTGTTGTATGTATTGATGTAGGTTGCTGGAGGTGTTTCAGTGGTAAAGTTGTGGCTTATTGATGGCCTGTATTTCCCACTCAGATCTCTAAATCTCTCTAGAACACTCAGCATATATGCTTGTTCAGTCTTGCAGCCAGAAAACACTTAG
Organism: Crenuchus spilurus; assembly: GCA_036984385.1. NCBI lineage: Eukaryota > Metazoa > Chordata > Actinopteri > Characiformes > Crenuchidae > Crenuchus > Crenuchus spilurus. The sequence continues at coordinate 127,103 of BRDA01000338.1, read as the reverse complement.
CTGTGGTTAGGATGACCTTCAGTTCTCAGAGTGGTTCCTCCTTGACTTCTTGTTGAATGTTATAGAACGGCTCTGTCAGACTGAACATGAGCTGTGGTGTTAACGGGATCTGTGATTGCGACAGTCAGGTTGCAGTTTTGATCTGAATAAAATGTCCTTTCTAGCGTGACACGTCTCTATTTCTGGACTCATATGCACTTACCCGTGCTCACATCTCCAGGCTCGGCTGTCTCTGAAACTAATCAAAGGCGAGGTGCCTCAGCAGGGATGCTGGGGCTGGAGTTCGGATTGAATGCAAGCTCCAGCAGGAAGTGAATTCATTTCCCATGACAGCTATGACATCTCCCTGCATTAACACCTTCTTTTGGAGACAGAAGTCTATGGGTGTGTGTGTGTGTGTGTGTGTGTCCAGTTTGGGAATCCAGGAGACTTACAGTTGCTTCAGCCAGATTCATGATGAGGACATTCTGAAGGAAGAGAATCAACCTGAGCTTCGTCTGATTGCAGTTCAGCCGTGCGCTCCCATTTACTTGAATTCTGCTACTGATATCACTCCTCCTCCTTCTAGAATTTCTTCCCTTTCAATCTGAAGCCTTCTCCCCAGGAGTCTCTCCCTCTCTCTTATTCTGGCTCATCAGCAATCTGAGGTGTCTCTCTCTCCCTCTCTCTCTCTCAATAACTGCTGTTTCGGTCCCTTGATTGGACAGCCTCTTTACTCCACACACTGATCAGAACTGATTGCTGGCTGACCCCACGGTGGGGGCAGGGCCTGCAGAGTTCAAGCCTTCCCAGCGGGCCAATGAGGATGAGGAGCACACAGATGAATGAAGTTAATAGGTCACGTCACTGCCTGTCATTATCGACTAACAAATTAAGGGCCTCGTGTCTGAGGGGAATGGTAGGTGGAATTAAACCTGTCAGCTGTAATCTTCCTCATGTGCTTGAAATGAAGTAAATTGTGTGTAAATAAAATGTTCTGTCTGCTGAATCTGCACACATGGTCTAGATAAGCTCCTTTGAGTCTCTTTATGGTATGTATCAGGACTGGTTTACTGAGTGTACCTGCAGCCAGTTAACAGGGAATTGAGGGAGTTTTATACACGTTTGTAAGAGTAAAAATTAATCATTTTTATATCAAAGTTGCAGTTTTAGTGCAAATTTCAAATTGTAAAAGCTACATGCTAATGTTTTAGCCTACATTATATAAAATAAGTTTTATTGTGATAGTTTAACCAGTGTTGGAACTTGTGAGCAAACCTCCATGTGTTGTGACATCACAACCACAACATATTAACCAACTGGCACCCTACATGCAGTGGTCAAGGCTCAGGCCAGGAAAAAAGTGGATATTCCAGTCTTCTTACAGGGCCTGAAGCTTAATTTTTGAAAATAGTCGCAGTTTTAGATTAAAAAAAATACAATTAGTAATTGTAAAGTGCACAATCATCGGCGAGTGTGCTTTCACACAGAGGAATGACCTCCACATTTTACCCATCCGTGCAGTGATGCATATACACACACTTGGGGGTAGTGAGCACACGTCAGAAGCAATGGGCAGTCTTTATCCATGGTGCCCGAGGAGCAGTTGGATGTTAGCTGCCTTTATCAAGTGCATTCATTTCATACTTGCTGATTGAACCAGTGACCGTCTATTCACAAGACTGGATCTTTAATTAAAAGGCCAGGACTGCCCCCCAGATTAATTTTCCCCAAATCGTTCAGCTCTACTAGTTTGGCATAACATCCCTGGATAAGCGAAGGCTGTTTTTTGAGGGTGCTGTTTTTGTGAAATACTTATGCTTCATTTGACTTCCCTCAGAGCTTGTAATTGGCTTGGTGGGTAACACATTTGCCCTAAGTGTTGGAGTCTCAGGTTCCAGTCCCCATCTGAATGGAGTTTCCATGTTTCCTGTGTCTGTATGAATCTCCAGGTTTTGTCCACAGCCTAAAAACATGATGACTTGCTTTGAATAATCTTGGATGTAGCCACAAATATAACCTTAGTTGCTAATATGGCATGAAATTATAACAACAGAGCAGGTAATTTGGAGCTTGAAATTTTTGCACATTTATTTTTTTCTAAAGGGAGGAAAAAAACATGGATGCCTTCATGAATGAAAGGTATCAAACTAACAAAAGTGATCTGAGTCATAATTAATATTCAAGATGTATTTACCTTCTGAAAGCAAACTGTATGGTCAGTGTGTTAGACTTAATTATTAAGTCTATAATAATTTTGAGCAAATCATATTTAAAAGTAGTTCTAAAGCTATATAGTATGAGCTGCCATGTTGATTTAACAATATATTAAGAAAGTGACACACTGACCAATGTGCTTGCACACAGAGGAATATGACTTCAGTATTTGTCCCACCACACACACACACACACACACACACACACACACAGACACACACACACTAGTGAAAATACAAAATAGTGGGTAGTGAGCATACTTGCCTCAAGTGGTATCCACAGTGCCCGGGTAGCAGTTGGGGGCTATGAGCCAGTTGTTGGTTCTGAGGATCAAACCAGTGACCTTCAGGTCACAAGGCCGGTCTCATGTCTGCCCCCTTGAATTTGTGTACATGAAACTTAAACCCCCTGGATGGGTTTTGAGGATTTTTTTTTAAATAAATTCCCAGCTGTGTTTTTTTTTTTTTTTTTTTTTTCTTCATGTTGGAGGTTAGAAAAGAGAAATCAGTCTTTTGTCAAAGGCAATATTATTACTTTACATTAATGTAATTAGAATACTACCTCATAGCTAGTTATTTGGGTGCCTGTTCACTTAATAATAATAATAATAATTATAATTATAATTATAATCATTATAATAATAATAATAATATATTATTATTATTATTATTTATTATTAAGTTGAACTTATATATCGCCTTTCTCAAACCCAAGGATGCTTCATAGAGTAAGGACAAAATGGAAATGTACAGAGAAAAAGTAGGTTTTAATCTTGAAAGAGGATAGAATCACATACACCTCTAGTAGGTAGTACAGTTGAGCTTTTTTGTGAAATATTGTCTTCATATGACTTGAGCTGATCACCAGAGACCAGTTTAGAAACCTTATTTGCAAGACCTTTGAAGCCCACAAACCCTGCGTATGTGTTTGTGGTCTGATTAGGTTTATTGCTTAGCTTTGCTGTGGGCTGCAGAGAAAGAGTTAATGTGAACTGACGGTGTTAAATGGCATTTGCTCTTGGATCTTTCCGTTTTTGTCCTTTAATGCCTGTAGGGAACCAGCCCTCATTTCTTAATGATGAGCTTGTTGACCTTCAGTTGGTAGTGGTGATATTATCTTCTAGAACGGCATGTGAAATTACTAGATGGTGTAATACTAACAATGCTCTGCAGTTATATTGTGCTGAATTAAAGGGAGCTGTAATTATAGACCAGAAGCAGATAATATTATGTTAAAAACTGATTGGGAGCTTGAAGCTACAGTTATGATGTACTGCTACTAAACAAGGTTGAAGAGGGCAGCGGCTCTCTTCATTAAACTCCTACATTAAAAATGGAGGAGGCAATGAGCGTATAGCATACTTTTCTTGCTCTCTCTCTGTCGCTTCCTTTTTGTGCTCTTTGTAGTCTCCCACACTCTTCCACTGTAGATTCCCTTTCTCTTGGCTAGTTCCAGCACAGTGAGTTAACCTCCTCTGATCCGCACTCGAGTCATCATGGCTGCTGCCGGCTGAGAGCTTTAATTATTCATGGACGGACTGAAGCTGCACAAGTCTCCGCTGTCCCTGATTGCTACTCGTTCAAACTGCGCAGACAAATCAAACGGACGGAGTCTGTAGATTATTCATAAGCTTATTGCGGGAGAAGCCATAAGTGTGTGTATGTAGGGTGGGGCCAAGCCATATGTGATGAGTGTTTCCTCTTCAGTCACAAGATATGAAGGTTGATCAGAAGGAACGCACGACATGCATGTAAAGCATTTTCAAATCAACATGGTTCTGTCTTTGTGTCAGATGCTAATGCTCATTCCATGCTATTTTATCTTCCATTTGAAATGTTACAGCATGCTGTTACACATTATGAACTCATTATATACAATATATGTCCAAATATATGTGGACACCCCTTTTAATGAACATATTCAGCTACTTTAAGTTGCATCCATTGCTGATACAGATGTGCAAATGCACACAGTGTGTTTTTCCCCGTAGAGAATTACTGCCAATAGAATAGGCAATTAAACTTGAACATATTCTCATCGTTCCTAATGCCAAGCAATGGGATACAAGGGTTTAAATCCCCCCCAATTGAGCTGTGGAGCAGTGGAACTGTGTTCTCTGGAATGGTGGTGCATCCCCAACTTTTGAGATGAGTTGGGGATGAGTTGGGGTAGTGATATACAAAGGTTTGCTAAGATGCAGCTAAAAAGAAATAGAAGGCATACAAGAATTAGAAAAGCTTAGACAAGAGTAAAGCACAGCATTGCTTATTACACCAACAAGGCTTCACATCACACATCTAGAAGAAGATAGAAGTATGTTTTCAGCTTTTATTTAAATGCATGTAGGGAAGGAGCCTAGTGAAGCTCAGTGGGGAGACTATTCCAGAGCCTTGGTGCCACCACTGAGAGCTCTTGGTCACCCTTTAGTGTCTTCTTAGCCTGAGGAACCAGGAGAAGAAGCTGGTCAGTAGATCTCAGTGGATGACTGTAGATCTTCTGGAGAAAGTCTTTGAGCAGAGAGTTTGCATTGCTGTCTTTGTCACTTGTCACTGTATGACTTTGTTGCAGTATGATCTCGATGTAAAGGCACACGAGGAGCATGTGCTGTCCTGCGGTCATCCAGAGTTCATAGAATTTGTTGCATTCATAATTAGTGTTCTTAAACCACACGCTGAGTCGAGCATATCTGTGGGTCTGTACGTATGGCTGTGCACTGCTGTGAATGACCTGTCCAGATGTCTGCACAGAGTGTGAAGTCTGAAAGTGTCATTTCTTCTCCATCATAGCAGGTGGAGTGGATTTTTAGTGCTTTGATTGAGAAATTGTTGAGGTTATTTTGAGTTTTGACCTTGCATAATGTTGTAGGTCTTTGTCCGAGCCAAGAATGAGAACGTGTGGATGGGGTGGATGACCTGTTTCCTGGAGAGTGTGTCATGTTGCCTCTCTAAGACGAGGGGGTCCAGATAAAAGCTCCACAGCTAAGTTTGAATCCTCACCTGCAGTGCTGTGATGTTATTAGGGAGATATGCTCTCTTCTTGTAATTCGAAGTGTACCTTTCTGCATTGTGTTGAACATAGGAGAAGAACCAGCTCATTGGGGAAAAAACACAGCTATGCCTGAAAGAGTTGAGTAAAAGAGGGAGAACAAGCAACAACAAGTTGGATGGATACAGTCAGAGGAACCATTAACAGACAATTAAGAAACCTGAAGATGCAGAACAGAAGACAGGATATTCTAGAGAATGTACCCTTACAACACTTCTGATTTTCCCAGGAGTCTCTCTGTTTTTCCCAGGAGTCTCTCTGTTTTAGACCTGATCTCTATGCTCCTGGATGATCATTTCTTCTGTTAATCTCATAACTTCATAGCGATACTAATCACATGAGTACTTTACAGTTCTGTGTAGGATATGTGTCCAATCTAGACGATCACGTGAGCAAACAACCCTGCGTGGCATGCAGTGCTCGTCAAAGAGTTGTGCAACCAACCAGAAAATCTCTCCTTTTCAAATACTAACTTTGGCAGGCATGAGAGTCGGATTGTAGAAGGATGAACATGCATTCATACAGAAGCCACACGTGGAGAACATTTCATACCATACTGTGATGAAGCCTGAGTGATATAAGCGATTGACAAGTGATGTTTCAAATGTGGTCACCATTTTTTCACCAAGATGAAACGGAGTATTGAATTAAAAATTAATTTGAAACATTTCACTTAGTAATGTTAAATAATATGCACATGTAGGGGTTTTTATCATTATATTGTTAAAGCCGTAGATAACAGCTACAGAAAGGTAGCATAATATTCCACTATGACATTCAATCAAAATATGTTCCATACACCAGTAGTGCCCCAGTGGTTCATATATATTGTAAAATAATGAAAATTGCCCCGAGTGGCTCAGCAGGCTAAGAGGCTGACACTATAACCAGAGGATCATGAGTTTGAATCTCGGTCATGCTGTTTGCCATTGCCGGGGAACCAAGAGAGAAAAAAATTGGCAGTGCTCTCTCTGGGTGAGTAGATGACGCTCTCTCTCCTTATCACTTTCACATTGCAATTTTCCACTGGCTAAGCCGTCTGCTGATTGGTCCATTCAGAGCTGGGAACCCAGTACTTTCCTCTGAGCGCGTTGTCTCCCCAGTGACGGTGTATCAGCGGTAGTTCAAAAAGAGGTGGTGGCTTGTATCACACCCAATGATGGAGGCTTGTTTTCACCCTCCTAGAGTGCCTTTGCCTTTGCAAAAGTGATGGGAAGAGTCCTAACAGAGAGGATGGGCTAATTGGCTACTACTACATTGGGAAGGGGATAAAAATGGGCAAAAACCTAGAAATAAAATATAAAAAATCAATAAAATAATAAAATACAGGGTGTCTGTTTTACTTCCTTACCCAAACAATCATAAATAACTAAAACTAATGAAGATGTGGGATTGAAATGTGGACTAAATGTATCTCAATCTGTGTGAAAAAGATTAATATGACAAGGTTGATGTTACAAATGAACAGCATGCAGTTCTTTTCTTCTGATCAGGTGATGATGCAGTCAGTGTGCATTGAGACATGCTTCTGAAATGAGTTTATTGAATACATTCACACCATGAACACTTCCTCTTGTACAGTGTATTGATACATTAGACATGGATCATTACACAATTCTTGGAGTGAGAGAACCAACGTCTTGTGCTGTGCCCACGAGGATAACTGAGGGCTTTAATGCATCAATGCAATGGCATTGCTTTGCAGATGGAGATGAATGGACGGGCGCCGGATATTAGTCTTTATAAATTAGCATCCATCTACCCACATTGTAATCGTGCATGTCAGCCTTTTCACAAAGTCTGAGGTATATTTCATTCAAATTTTGTCACCATATCTTCATTAATATATAATAATAATAAGTTAATAAATAGTAAGTTATTTATGGTCATTTAAAGAATGTACAATACTTTATAGTTTCTGACAGACGTCTGTAGAATCACTTTCAAACTCATTATCATGAATCTCAATTTAACAAGAAAATCTTGTGAAGAGTATTTGCAGATATTGGCCATGCTTTTATTTATTTTTTTATGTGCTATCCCAGTCTTGATATATGTCTTGTGTTTGTAGGGTTTCATGCTTTATGCCTCTGACTGTGAGAGTATGTATGTATTGTAATATGACAGCTGCTATCAGGAGAGGCTGAGAGTGAGGTTGTGCAGCAGACGGGTTAGTCTGACTTTTAAGAGGTATTAAATGGAGTTCATTTCATGGACATGGTCACTCACTTTATTCCTATTTCTTTTTCATTTAGACAGGCAGGGTTGTTTTGGACCTGCTTCACTCATGCTCATGCTTCAGCAGCACTTGACATTCTTCAGATTTTTTTTGAGCTGTCCTTAACTAGAAAACGTATTATAGTGTTGAATTAAACACCTGTCAGTTGCTGTGTGCTTGCTGCTTTGTAAGCATTGCTCAGACACTGTGGTGGGCTAGGAGACAAGCTGTAACCTGAAAGTTGTCAGCTGTATGTCAGGCTGTGCAGGTTTTCAGGTTGAGCAGTGAAGCCTCTGCACCTGCAGTGCTGGTGACCATACAGACATGCTACAGCAACATGAAGGATGGATTGGGTAATGAGATGATGGATTGGCTGAACGGAGTGGAAAACACTGTACAGACAGAGTTGGGTTGGGTAATATGACCAGAAGGCTTGAGATATATTGACATATCATTAAGTATTGATCATTGTTATTGACATTTCCTGCGTCTCAATAGTATTTTGAACATTGAAGAAAGCCAAAGGTTTATTGAAAGAGTGTAAGAGAATAGATTTGCTTCAGAGGATGGATCATGGTTTGAAAGTCACAGCCTTGCTTGCTCCAAACTGTCAATACTGAAACTAGTTAACTCAGCTAAGTTAGCTGTATAGCTCTTCTCACTGTTTGCCGAGATATTCTAAAAGTAATCAAACTATTCACTGCTTAAAAAACGCTTGTAACGCTCAATATGGTGTCTGATTTTCAGACAAATCTCAACAAAAATAGCAGTCAGTAATCATTTGTAAACACATCACTTTTGGACAAAATGGGTAAAAACAATCCACACACCTGCTTTTTGTTGTAAGTAGTTGTATACAGCTACATTTTATGTAAATTTTCACCATTATATGTTCACTTTTACAACCTGTGTTAACATACTCGAGCTTTAAAATGCTTCATTGAGCATGTTTGTTTTTTATAATAAAATGTAATTTTTCGAATCTAATTTAACTTTTTTTGGGTCAGATTAGTAAGAGTGTTGGTAGAGCCATCTTCATTGTGTTGCTTCCTTGTGGGCATCTCGCCCATGATGGTTATTTGCTTTGATGGATGTGTAACTATGAGTAACACGCATTTTATTCAGAAATTGATGTTGACCCAGCCGTGTGTTCTGCAGCTTCTGAACGTTAATACTGAAAATGTTTAAAATTGTTGTGTTGTTTATGGTTTGATCTGGAGATTTTTTTTTAAGATTATTGCTCAGGCCTAGGACGGAATAGAGAGGTGTAGAGGTTGAGAAATGGATGGAGAGAGAAGCTCCAGCAAGCAGAATGGATTGTTTTCTGGTCTACAAATGTGTGAGAAGTCAAGTAACATTTTGCCAAAGGTCTCTCTCCTTGAGCATTTACACATACACACACAGCCTACAGCAACTGTTTGCTTTGTTGAAACTATTTTGTGTTAGAATACACTCGTCCAGAAGAATAGAAAAATAGAAAAAATAGAAAAAGCTGTGCTTTGCAGAGGTAATCCAGGTATGTTCTAGCACAGTGCTAACATGCTAGCTTCACATTTAGCAAGAGCAATATTCAACAACTGAAGTAAGGCTAACATTTTACTGCAAAAGTAGTAAAAACAGAATTAAACCATATACCAAAGAAAAGGAAGGAGGAATCAAGTTCCAGCGCTATTCGTCATGGCTCCCAGGGAGCACTTGTGGGTTAGATTCCTCACTCGAGCACTTCAGCCATGTCATGCCAGTTTCAGAGGACCAAAACAGCAACAATTTGGTCCCAATTCCCAAAGTCCTTCTAAACTTTAGGCTACAACTATGGTTTTTAAGATTGTATGATAAAGGCTGGGGTTCCTAATGTTTCACATATTGACTTTTACAAAATTATTTGTTCAGGGAAAAAATGTGAATTAAGTTGTTTCCATCCACTTGACTTCTTATTCAAAGAAACTTTAGAAGATGTAGCTGCCATTCATGAAGGGACAGCATCAAAACTAGCTTTACAGAATTTGCCATTTTTTATGGTTTGCAGTTCAGTTATGCTGGGCAGTAGTGTTATGTTTAGTGTTATGTGCTCTGCACTAAAAACGTGAGCAGCTTTTCCCTGTGCTGTTTAAAAACATAGGCTACCCAGAGAGACAATGAACAGTACAATGTGTATAGGCTATGTAGACTGTAATGGTATATAATAAGGATCTTGACACTCATTAAAACTGTGCAGAGAATTACCCTTGCTTCTATAAACTGGCCACTTGTGTGGAGAGGCCATGGGTGAAATGTTTGGTGTTGCTGTGTATTCTGTATGGCAAGCAATGGGAATGAGATCATGCTAACATTGGTGTAGCAGTAACTGGAGAATCATGTTTAATTGTTAAGTGAAAAAGAAAAGTGTAGAGCCTTCTTGGCTGGGTAAGAGAGAACAGTATGGAATGTCTATCCTGCAAAGTGGTCTTGTTGGAATAAAATGTTTCTCTGTTCATTAGTGTACATGATAGCTCCTGTGTCATTTGAACTCTTGCAAGTTGTTTTAAGCTGGTTATTTGATCAACGTTAGAACCACATTTTGGTTATGTTTCTGTTTTGCAGTCACCACTGCTGTATGTGTAAATGTCTTTGAGTTTCATGCCAGTGGTGTCCTCTCATTGGTGGCTTGTAGATGAGGCTCACAGGAGTGGTCACACTTTGAGATTTCAATGACAAATTCCTGACACTGCCAGAACTCGTTAGTGTTTGGTCACAGAGGCGCTACATTGGCCGTGGCAGAGCATGTCACATTGCAGAGATTCTGATACGACGTGTGATTTTGCCTGTGATGGCAACATCTGACCAAGTAACATGCAGTGTAAGTCCAACTAAAGTCAGTTTTTAGTGGTATGACTGTTACATGTCAGACTTTATGAGATGACGGCATTAAAATCTTGGCAGCATTCTGTCCGAGTGTTGCAATTTACATCCATCCATCCTTCCATCCATCCATTATCTTCCACTTATTCTTGATCAGGGTTGCAGTGAGTCTTCTACCCTTTCACCGAGTGCAGGGCATTACACAATCTTGACTAAACCCAGGACATGGTGCCAATCTATCACTGGGAACACTCACACCAGGGCAATTTTAGAGCACCTTGTCCTTCTGATCTCAATGTTTTTGGATTGTGGGAGAAAACTGGAGACCCCAGAAGATTCTCATGCAAACACAGGGAGAGCACCTCGACCCCAAAACCTCAGCACTGAGAGGCGAGTGTGCGAATGATTGTTGCAATACACTTGCAATTGGAAAGATTTGGGTCTGGTGCAGAAGTTTGCTTGACTGGGTTTGTTTTAGTGTTGTGTGTTGAATCCACATTCCAACTCCAGTTTGGTTCAGCATGGCCATCACTGCATCTCCTGTGAGTTTTGTGTCATCCACTCAGTAAATCTGCCTGTGTTAAATCAACACTATTAGAGTTAAAATAACACTGAGAGTATTACATTTTGACACCCTCAGTGTTAATTTAACTCTAATAGTGTTGATTTAACACTGGCAGATTTACTGTGCAGAAGCCTCTTCTCATTTGTAGGCTTCTGAAACTGTCAGAATTTAAGTCAGGCATCATTTGTCTGGTACTAACTCAGCTGATGCAGACTACATTCAAAGCCCCAATGTGCAGCATACACTCAGCTTTTGTCACTGTGTAAGGAAAGCACTGGCTAAGCTAAAAGCTAACCCCAGGAGAGTGCCTTTCAATCTTCTGTTTGATCTCGCTTCTTCAGCAACAAGTAAGTACAACCCCTGGCAGTCAGGAGATAACTGCCTGACATCAGACTGCTACTGACTACTCAGAGACAGATAAGGGACTTTTCTTGTGTTATACGAGCTTATTTGTTGTATACTGGTATAAAGGTAGTGACATATACTGTATGACTGCTACTATTATGATAGTCGTTCCTAATGACCAATTTCAACTGGCATGACCATTACTCTTATGACACTTGCTTACATGCAATTAGATGTTATTTATTTTTAATAAAGTCTAAGTTGCAGATAAGAGTAAAAACAGCATCTACATTCCACTACAAACTACATTTAGCATGTGTTAGTATTGAATGACACACACAGAGCTATAACCATCTTAATATTCTCTTAACACCAGCAGTATAAGTGATGCTGTAGGATGTATACTCAGGGTCACTGGCTGATGCTCAGTATGTAAGCTGTGGGATGGTCTGGTGGAGATTTTGCAGAGGCAGGCAGTCTCAGGGCCATTAGAAGGATGGCACCTCGGCTGCTTCATTAGGATAATGCACTGTCGCATGTGGCTGTGTGGCCTCTGCTGTGATTTAGAAATTAAAGCAGGATTTTTATATTCCACTGCATCACTGCAGCAGAGCCTGCCAAGCGAAGAGAAGGGAACTCGGGCAAAGCGGACTGATGAAAGTCACAGACACATCTAGCTTTCTCTTTATTCTGGTTCTTCCAAGGGATGTAATGATTCACACAATTGAGAATTTGTTTTGATTTGATTTAGTTTCAGTACATTTTGGCTTGATCACAAAAAGGGAAACAGTGCTGTAAATTTCCATGTTCAGTTACACAATTTCTCATTATAAAAGTGCAGTATTTGAGACTTTAGAAAGCAGCAGTGATCCAGTTTTTGGCCAAGAATGTATATAAAATACTGTGTATAAGATTGAATTTTTGAAAAAAAAAAGAATAATAAAAAAATAAACAAGCAGGACAAGTGAACTTGCTATAGTGCTATGCCAGCGGCTAACACTTCATGCAAAACCAGAGAAGCTAAGCAGGTTTGGGTCTGGTTAGTATTTGGAAAGGAGACCTCCAAGGAGAAGCTTGTGTGGCTGCTGGAAGTGGTGGAGACAACAGGAAGGTACTATTCCTCTGTTCTGTGCTGATCCTAGTGCCTTGGCACAGTGATGGGGACCTTGTACATTTTAACACTAAAGCACCCTGCCTGGTTGACCTATTTCTACCTAGAAGCACCTGGCACCAGTCATTTGACCACAGTGATGGGTCAGATTTCTTCAGCTGATGTAAACAGTGCAACTGTAGCTGGGCTCATCTTTCAGTATTCATTTCTGGTAGATTTGGATTAACTGTTAATTCTTTTTGATTTATGAATGTCTTGTGACAAAAACTGAGTTGAGCTTCAGTATGTTATATCTTAGAAAGTATAAGAAATAATTGGCTGATATTTATTGTGAGGATTTCTTTAACAGTACTCTTTCCAAATATGCATATAACTCGTATTTGGGGGGTACTTTGGCCTGGGTTTCCCAGGCGGGGTCACGAATGTGTAAAATAATTCATGTGAAACCTATTTTAAATGGATTAGACACTTATCTGTGTGTAATTGTCATCCGCAAAGATATTTCAAGCTATTTTAAGGTGTTTTCAATGGTGCTGCCTTTCAGATGAGATGTAAAACTGAGGTCCTGATTGGCTGTAGTCCAAAAAGATCCCTGATTTCCTCTTAAAAAAAAAAAAAGAATTGTGATGTTATATTGCTCACTCCTAATCATCCACATCTTCAAAATCTGACTTAGTCTATTCCAGCCTAATAGCTAATGTGAGGGGAGAGTTGAGGTGCTGCCATCACATCATCCAAGTTGAAGACATTAGTGGTGATGGAAGTGACTAATGCCGGTCTCAAATGTCAAAGCACCTTAAGTGTCTAGAAGAGCACTTATAGAAATGTAAATATAAGTAAATGGGTACGATTAATAGACTAATAGCTACCATTGAGTTACCCAGTAATTATGGGCTCACTTGCTAACCTTGGTCTAATGCATTTTCCTTAGTAAGCATGCTTTATCAATGAGTTTTGAAGTAAATATGAAAAACACTAGCTTTTTCTTCTCAGTATTAAGCTCCATGATAAAGAAAACCTTAAAAAATCTAAGACATTCCAAGATAATGCTGTGAGTGTAGTAACACGTCATATAGTGTATATGTCATATTATCCTGAATGGTCTGCCCTCATTGGAGGTATGTTTTTTAAAAGTTTTATTGCATTTCATGCAGTATAGCTGCATAAAATTAATATTTTATTTCTTCAGTCTGTTGAATGTATTGCTTGAAGCCCTTTGAGTATGCATCCTGGAGCCTTGTCTCAAACACTGTAATATTATATGATGTGTTCCTACACTCCCAGGATGTTCTCTGAATGATTTATTACTTTTGGGGTGTCATTTATGTATAGAAATGACTCTATATTATATATAGAAACTCTTTTATTTATCAAATCACTCCTATATTGTATCAGAATGTAGTGATTTATCTGTGTTTTGGTGCACATTATGGCTGCATGAGTTTATTTGTAAATATTACAATTGTGATAAAGCATACAATATATTATACATTATGCATATACATTAGCATCAGTTAACTGTTAAAAAATGGTTCACTTAAACAAGTTTCACCCAATTCTCTACCTCACATGTGATCAAAATAGAGTCTAAATTTAGCATCTTTACTCACAAACACTAGAACTCAATAGTCACCTAAATTGCCCAGTTGGTTCTGGTAGAATACATCTCCAAAACATCTCAACCCCTCAAAGCACATCAAGATCTTCATTAAGATTTCAGAGACTAATCATGTTTAAGAACACATTATGGCACAGCATGAATACTTCATCCTCCGTCTTATACAGATGACTCTGCACACTTTCTGACAGAATCACTTTGTGATGATGATTGTCATGTATACAGAGGAATCTGATCCAAGTCCAGTCAACGTCCAGGCCTACTGCTGAGTGAAATGACTGGAATATTGAAGTTTATTTATTTTTATTACAAATAATAATTAGTACATCATACTACAGTTCATAGTAAGTCATACTGCATCCTAAAACACATGACCTTACTTTATATGACATGTGATATGTGTCTGGATTTGGTTGAGAGACATTTTGGTGATGATTTTGACAGAAAAGATTAGACTTTTTTTAGGTGACTATTGAGTGATGGTGCACTTGGTTCATCCTTTCTTCTCTATATGGTCTAATTCTGTTTTTACTTTGTTTGAAGTATAAATGTTAGCCTTATTCAAAGTGAAGGCTTTCAGTTCTAAACTACGGAAACAAACGGACTCCAAATGTGGAATGAAATTGTAACATTTTTGAGTGAATTATTATTTTAATGTGGCATGTTTACAAACTGATCTCCATTATGTTTTTATTATTAAGTGTGTTGGGTTATTTAAATTTAAATTACACCTGATAGTGACACTATTTGAGGGCATTTTTGCATATTGCGGTATTGCACAGGATGATATTGTGATAATAAAACACAGAGGTATTATGCAGATCTTGTGTATGAGGAAGTGGGAGTGGCTTGTTTAATGCATTTTGCATTTCTTTAGCAACAACTTTTTTTTCTATTATTTATTTCTAGGGGTTTTTTTTGCCAATTTTTATCCACTTCCCAATGTAGTGGTAGCCAATTAGCCCATCCCCTCCGTTAGGCTTTTCCCCATCACTTTGCAATGTCCCTGACTCTAGGAGGGTGCAGGCAAGCACAAGCCTCCTCCGTTGCGAGTGATGCAGCCATCGCTTCTTTTTCGAACCACCACTGATACACCGTCACTGGAGAGCCTAACACACTTGGAGGAAGGCACACAGGGTCCCCAGCTCCGATTGGACCAATCAGTAGACGCCTGAGCCAGCAGACATTGAACGTGAAAGTGATAGGGAGAGTGAAAGCGCCATCTACCCACCCAGAGTCAGCACGGCCATTTTTTGCTCTCTTGGGCCCCGGCTGTTGATGGCAAACAGCATGACCGGGATTCAAACTTGAGATCCTCCCGGTCATAGTGGTAGCGTCTTTACCCGCTGAGCCACTTGGGGCCCGCATTTCTTTAACTTCTTCTCTATATACTGGTTTTAGAGTCTGATTAGATGATGGCCAAAAATAGTATCAATAAAAAATGTATTTTAATCCAGTTATCTCTCTTTCTCTTCTTCTCTGCAGAGCACTTTCAAGTTTAAGTCAGAGAGTGATATCCACCTGGCTGAGCATCATAAACAGGTGTTATATGATGGGAAGCTGGCCAGCAGTATTGCGTTCACCTATAACGCAAAGGCCACAGATGCCCAGCTGTGCTTGGAGTCTTCACCCAGAGAGAACCCCTCCATCTTCGTCCACTCACCCCACGCTCTCATGCTGCAGGTGAGCACACACTGTCTACACAAGTCAATAAAGGCAATAATCTGATCGCACTACTGCACACCAGAGACACTGTAAATTATGTCTAAAGTAGAACCACATGATATGAATGTACAAACCGGATTCCAAAAAAGTTGGGACACTAAACAAATTGTGAATAAAAACTGAATGCAGTGATGTGGAGATGGCAAATGTCAATATTTTATTTGTAATAGAAGATAGATGACGGATCAATTTTTTAAACTGAGAGAATGTATCATTTTAAGTGAAAAATATGTTGTTTCAAAATTTCATGCCGTCAACAAATCCCAAAAAAGTTGGGACAAGGCCAT
>BRDA01000338.1:83798-96485 GCA_036984385.1 Crenuchus spilurus | reverse complement strand
TCTCTCTCTCTCTATCACGCTCTCTCTCTCTCTCTCTCTCTCTCTCTCTCTCTCTCTCTCTCGCACTATATATCTCTCTCTCTCTATCTCTCTCCCTCTCTCTCTCTTTTACTCAATTTCTCTTTTACTATATCTCCCTCTCTCTTTTTCTGTTTCTCTCTCTCTCACTTGCACTCTTTCTCTTGCTCTCTCTCTCTCTCTCTCTCTCTCTCTCTCGCACTATCTCTCTCTCTCTTTTTTTCTGTTTCTCTCTCTCGCACTATATCTCTCTTTTTCTGTTTCTCTCTCTCCCTTTTTCTGTTTCTCTCTCTCCCTTTTTCTGTTTCTCTTTTACTCTCTCTCTTTTATTCTCTACATTTAGCTTACTCTTTCTCTCTTCCTATCTGTTACTCTCTTACTCCCACTTTCTTTTATTCTATCCATTTCTCTTACTCTCTTTTTCCTTTCTTTAACTGTCCTTCTGTTTCTTTCACTCTTTTCCTTCCTTTCATTCTTTCTTTCTCCTTTGTTACTTTTTTCTTTCTCTAACTCTTTCTCTTCCTTTCTGTAATCTATTCATTTCTCTATTCCTTTCTCCAACTTTCCTTCACTCTCTTCCTTCCTCTCTTTTATTCTCTCATTTTCTTTTACTCTCTTTCTTCCTTTGAATCTCCCTTTCATATCGCCTCTCCTTTTACTGTCTTTCTCTTCCTCTTCCTCTAACTCTTTCTCTTCCTTTCTCTGTCTGTCTATATTCTTTCTCTCTCTTGTCCAGTTTGACTGTCCACAGTAAGTATTTTTGTGGATATTCATTAATAATCTGATTAATAATGTGCCTTTATTATCTGGAGGGTTCAGCATTAATGAGGCTTATTTAAAATAATCCTGGATTATTGATCGGTGTTGATGATGCTTCTCCGGCTGTTGTTTAAAGTGTTATTATGAGTTCTGGGTTATCAGCGGCTGCAGACGTTCACTGCAGATGTAATTAGGGAGTCGGTGGACAGCGAGAGCGATCGGTGTATTTTCCCATCACTATTTCACTAATTTTATTTGAAGATACTAATCCTGAGCATTACGCTAATCCGCCGGCCGCTTTAATAGTCTTAGGAGCGTTTTCCAATTACAGCCCTCACTCATTAACGCCGGTATAAAATCATCTTTCAGCAACAACCACCACCACCACCACCACGCTGGAGAAGCTCCAAATCTGCTGCCGAATGGTCACCCTGCTCAGTTTTACAATGAAAAGAGTCTGTTTGACCTTAATTCTTTGTTTCTCAGTCGGTTAATAGCGTCTTACTCAAGCTTAGACACGGGGTATCTGTGCTGAAAGGTTCAGTTTAAGGTAAAGTTATTATAATTAAGGAAAATAAAAATGGCCGTTAGTTTGACTTTTATTGTATTTTTTATGATCACACAGTTTAACATGCAGCTCAATGCTCAACCATTTAAAGCAATAGTGTCTCTATTTTCAGCTGAATGTCTTATCTGATATAAAAGCCTCTGAATCTTTGAATTCTGGTTTATTTTTAGTGTGTAAAACCATCTTCTCATATCACCACGTGTCCATTTTAGCTCCACCCACCAAATACATGCACTATGTACTGACAGCAGTACATCTGTATACTGTATGCTCCTCAGGGTTTCAGGCTCAGTCCACCGCAGGTCAGTTTACTGACTCATGTCCAATCACATCATCAGACTTGCAGACGATACAACTAGAACCTCACCTGGTCCCTCAAAACCAGCTCCATAAGTAAGAAAGCCCAACAGCATCGCTACTTTCTGAGAAGACTGAGGAAAGCTCATTTACCACCGTCCATCCTCACCACCTTCTACAGAGGAGCCATAGAGAGCGTCCTGAGCAGCTGCATCACTGTCTGGTTTAGGAATTGCACTGAATCTGACCGTAAGACTCTCCAGCGTATACTGAGATGATCATTGGGGACATTTGTAACAAGCACTGTATCCAGAAAGTTCTCTGCATTGTGGAGGACCTATCGCATCCATCACATGATCTCTTCACCCTGCTGCCTTCTGGTAGAAGATACCACAGCATTCAGACCCTCACTGCTCAACTGTCCAACAGCTTCATCCCTCAGGCTGTCAGACTCCTTAACACACACAGTCTGACTTTCAGGGACTAAACATCACAGCACATTTGCACAGCAGAGTGTTTACTGACAATCATTGTCAACTCTTTTGTACATTGTACTACAAAAACTGCTGCTAAATATCACTCAGTACCACATACTGACCTACAGTGCATCACAAAAGTGAGTACACCCCTCACATTTCTGCAGATATTTAAGTATATATTGACAACAGTGACAAAATGACACTTTGACACAATGAAAAGTCGTCTGTGTGCAGCTTATATAACAGTAAAATAAATTTATTCTTCCCTCAAAATAACTCAATATACAGCCATTAATGTCTAAACCACCAGCAACAAAAGTGAGTACACCCCTAAGTGAAAGTTCCTGAAGTGTCAATATTTTGTGTGGCCACCATTATTTTCCAGAACTGCCTCAACTCTCCTGGGTTCAACCCTCCATGACGACATCACAGAGCTGGCGGATATTCAAGACTTTGCGCTCCTCCACCTTCCGCTTGAGGATGCCCCAAAGATGTTCTATTGGGTTTAGGTCTGGAGAGATGCTTGGCCAGTCCATCACCTTTACCCTCAGCCTCTTCAATAAAGCAGTGGTCGTCTTAGAGGCGTGTTTGGGGTCATTATCATGCTGGAACACTGGCCTGTGACGCAGTTTCTGGAGGGAGGTGATCATACTCTGCTTCATTATTTCACAGTACATATTGGAGTTCAACTCCCCAACACCTGCTGCACTCATGCAGCCCCAGACCATGGCATTCCCACCACCATGAAACGGTTATCTTTGTACTCCTCGCCTGATTGCTTGAGACCATCTGAACCAAACAAATTAATCTTGGTCTCATCACACCATAGGACAGGTTCCAGTACTCCATGTCCTTTGTTGACATGTCTTCAGCAGACTGTTTGCGGGCTTTCTCGTGTACAGACTTCAGAAGAGGCTTCTTTCTGGGGTGACAGCCATGCAATTTGATGTAGTGTGCGGCGTACGGTCTGAGCACTGACAGGCTGACCCCCCACCTCTTCAATCTCTGCAGCAATGCTAACAGCACTCCTGCGTCTATCTTTCAAAGACAACATTTGGATGTGACGCTGAGCACATGCACTCAGCTTCTTTGGACGACCAACGTGAGGTCTGTTCTGAGTGGACCCTGTTCTTCATCTTCATGTAGCGCAACAATTCGTCTTTTAAGGTCCTCAGAGAGTTCTTTGACATGAGGTTTGAAGTTATTAAAAGTTTATTGTAGGTTTTTACTGCATTTCTGTTCTGTGTTGCTGGTCCTGGAGGAATGTTGTCTAGTTTCAGTATATACTGTACTGTACACAGCTGAGAGGACAATAAAATCCTCTAGAACTTGACCATGGAAGAACAAAGTATACAGAGATGTACTACTGTCTGTACGTACTGCACGTCAATGCTGGGTGGAGATACTTAAACTATGTTTAAAGAGGTCCAGCTGACGTGAAGCCAGGCATTAAAATCACTGTCCATTTATACATCATCCTAAAGAAATAATGTGTAGACTTGCTGGACACTTATGACCCCGGCTGTGATTTAAATCTGACTAAGTGCTCACAAAGAGAAGCTCTTATCTCTCTTCTGATCAGGGTGATGGTTATTGCCTTTACAGTAAAGGTACATTAGAGCAGCACTTTAACTGAATACGGCGCATGAGGAGGTCAAACAAAGTGCTGAAGTGTGGAGACCTGACAGTTCAATAAGGCTGGCTGGAGGTGACTATTGACTGAGCTGCTTCTTAATTGCAGAATAAGAGAGCGCTGTAATTAAGTTTTCAGACGACATTGAGTTTTTTCATTCGATAGCTTTCCACCTCATATCGCGAGGAAAATGAACCAGGACGTTAAATTATAATCTCCTCTCGGAGTCTGACAGTCAAATTCTGTGTCTATAGACACGAACTGACAGGTACTTCACTATAATTTAAAAGACTCACACCGGTCGACGATTAATAAATGCCGTGAGCAAAATAAAAGTCACCTCATGTTTGTTTTAGCCTTAACCTCACATTTACTCTTACACATTTCAGTACACAAACCTCTATCTTACAAATTCATACTGGTTTGTATTAGACTTTAATGGTAGTAGACCATCCTCGAGAAAATCCCAAAATCTCTAACATCTCAAAAGTTTCTCCGAGACAGCAGTGAAACCAGATGAGACTACCTTAAGTCTCAGATCTGCCGCTCGGTTGTCTCTCCTGAGAAAAAGGCCTCACACATCTCCTCCTGAGTTTTAGTTCAGATCTCAGTAAAGTCTCATCTTGTGCTCAGATAATAACATGTTCAGAGAGGACTCTCAATATGAGCTCAACCATTTCTCATCCAGGACTAAGACGTCTCAGTTTTGATCTTGTGAATGATTTATAGTGTTAATCTAGACCGGAAGTCTCTCATGTCTCTTTTTTGTCTCATCATATTTCTCATACAGAGTCTTAGGAGAATCTGTGAAGCCATTGAAGAGCAACATTTGAGCAATAAAAGTGGGAAGTTAATTTGATGTGTTTTACCTCAAAGAAAATGAAATATATTGTTATATATTATTTTATAAATTAATAGATTATATGAGTTGATGTGTTGGACTTTATGCTATTTAGAAAGTTGTTTATTATTATTATTATTATTATTATTATTATTATTATTATTATTATTATTATTATTATTATTACAGTGAAACCTCAGTTTTCATCATTAATCTGTCCTAAAATGTCTGATAACCGAAACAAACAATAACCGAAGCCATATGTCCCATAAGAAATAACGTAAATTCAATTAATCTGTTCCAGACACTCCAGAATATGAACAAAAATAAATTTTATATAGAATAACTATAGTTTTACATACAGAACACAATGAGAAATAAACACTAAAGACTAATGAAATGGATAAATGAACATTACACATCACTCTTACAGGTTTACGCTCTGTTTTAGAGAGTGCTGGTGTGGTCCAGCCCGGCTTTTGTTTTGTACACCCGTTCTCGCGGTTCTTGGCTGCGCGCCGTCGCTTTAGTGCGACGTGTATTCGTTTGTTTAGAGTGTTATCAATGATAATCAAAGCCAGATAAACAATAATAAACAAAGCCAGAATGAGCCACGAATGTGTGAGTGAGTGAAGAATGCATTGATGGAGGCTTTGTTTTTGCGACATTAGTGGCGAGTCATACACGCCAATGAAAACTGGGTGGATGAACGATAACTGGGGCAAGATTCCGCAAGGGCTGCCCACCACTTCAGGGACATGTTCTCAGCCTAGTGTGTTCACTAGTGTGTGTTTCACTGCACTGATGTACTAAATGAGTCAAATTCCATTGTGTGCAAATCACATTGGCAAAACGTTTAATGTAAATACTAACCAGAGCCTGACTTCAGTAGACTGTTATTCTGTGCAGGTGACCAGCTTTATTTGGTACTTTTTTGTGTTCGGTGTAGATGGTTCCTCTGTGAGGAGGTTCTTTGCTCAGTAGTTAGAGAGGTTTCATACTTGGAGAAGGTCGTTATCCAGCATTATTGCTCGTTATCCATCAAACGCTCACCCACACACTCGTCTTACCTCAGCTACTGTCAGTTTGTCTCATCAGTTAAGATACGGTCCTCTCATGTTCTCAGTTCAATATTCATGATTACATTCAGGCCCTTTACTGTCATATGCACAAAGACATGAGCGTCACCATATAATCAAATTTTTAGCTTGTGGGTCAATTAGACTGCATACTCACATCTCCTCACACTCGTCTCACACTGTGGGGAGATGTTCAGTAATGTCAAACAGACGTCTGTGACAGTCTGTGATGAGCTGTGGACAAAAGAACATTGTGGCATTGCTTAAACTAGCAGTAGCAGCTTTACTGAAGTCTTATCTGTACTTTATTACGTGTTTATAGATTACAGTACACAACACAATCAGTGCTGTTAGACACTGATTAACGTCAGACTGAATGTAGGATTCATTCTTGTCTGAACACTTGGGCCACATCCGGGTCGGCTCATTTACCCCCCAGATAGTATTTACACTACATGATCAATTCATTTGAAATAATATTTTGTTAAATTTTGTTATATGACATCAAAAGAAAGAAGTAATTTAGTGTTTTAGTCATTCAGTGCAACACTATTGCATCTATTGTTGAAACTTAATTGGGCCAAGCCTCTAAAACCACATCTGGACCATATCAGCACAGGTTATTGGCCCGAATCTCTTTTACTGTCACACTGAGTAACAAATGTTACACCCAACCCATTTATACTCGCACAGTAGGGCAGGAACGTAGAGCCAAATTATCTAGGCCCTATGCACAAGCAGTGGCCAAGCCAATGTAATAAGACATTTGGCCCAAACCCCTTAAACCAACACACTTGGTGCCAAGTGTAATAGGTCAGGTGGCCCGAACCCCTTATACTGACACACCCAGTGCCAAGTATATGTCAGGTGGCCCGAACCACTTCTATGCTCGTTAGGTGCCTATTGTAATAACAGTTGGCCCAAACCCCCTTATAATGACATGCCATGTGCCAAGAATAAGAAGACATTTGGCCCAAACCCCTTTTTCTGGCATGCTGGGTGTTAATTGTAATGTTGGTTGACCAAAGCTCCTTTTAACGAGACACAGGGTAACATTGGTCCCGAGATTGTTACTGACACACCAGAGGCTAACTGGCCCAAATCCAGTTGCTGAATGTAATAAACTCTCTGCCCAACTATTGCCAATGAAGAGTCTCCATCTATCAGCTGAGCTTGGCATGAGGCTTCAAGCGACCTGGGTATAAACAGCAACTGTATTCTTCACAACCTCAAGGCACCAACTTCCACAAACATGGATGCGGAGGCCTAACCTGGGACCACGCTAACATTAACACTAATGCTACAATTGCCTCAACAAAGTGGCTCCAATAGGCTTCTGTTCTGGGATGTTTCCGCTGGCCCTGCAGTCCATCAATCTAGAGCGGAGCTACAGCTGCATCGAGTTTCATCAGATCAAACCGTGCCCCTGGTGCTCCGAAGCCAACTGTAACCTCTTTAACATTCAGGAAATGAGCAGCTCCAGCTATCGCGGCCTGACAGACGCATGCTGCGAGCAGTCAAAAAGTTTAATCTCGTTACTGGCTGGCATGGTTGAGTCAACTTTGCCTGCTTTGTCAGAAGCCTGAAAAAGTCCTCAAGACACTGTGGGGAGTCGAGGCTCGTCTTTAGGCCGCCAGCTTCCTCTCCAGGCCGCGAGTCCAAAGGAGACAAAATGTCGGAGATGTCCACGTGACGACGATGTCAGCAGGAACAAGGACGCTGGAAAGTTTTATTTAGCCGGCGGACGTAACTCTCAGAGAGACGTTAATTTTTAAGTTTGGCCTGACATTATCCCTGGAGTACTGCGGTGGAGGAGGGGGAACGTTATGTAAATATGCAGCGGATAAATGCGAGTCTGGAACAGAGTCAGCAAATAGTACTCAGCATCAGGACCGACTGAGTATACAGAATAAAATGACCCGGAGATGATAAAGTCTTATTGTAGTCAGCAGATTCAAGTCTTTTCACCTTTTAAATTCATACCGGCTGGTAATCAGAGCTACAGTCACACATCAAACCATCCCAATATGTTTGGGTGACCCCACACTTAGTCATTAGTGTAAATACAAAAAATAGTGCATCTCCAAAAATTTTATACATACACTCTTAAACAAGATGGTTCTTCAATGGTTCTATATAGAACCACAAACAAACACTCAAAGAACCCAAAGGGTTCCTCAGGTTGATGAGGTATGCACTGTAGATGGTTCTATATAAAATCCTTTTGAAAAAGGTTCTACAGAGCACCAGAAAGGGTTCCTCTATTACAACTTTGGCACCATCTACAGCACGTTCCTCATCAATATGAAGTACTCGTTCACCCTGGAAAGAACCCTTTATTGTTTTAGTGATCATGGTTCTATATAATTTTCTTAACTAAAGAACCCATGAGGAACCATCTTTTTTAAGAATGTGGGTCAAGATGAGCATCTCCAAAGCATCTACAGAACAATCCAACTAGAGTATTATGATCATGGTTTATGGCTCAGTCAGTGTTGGTCCCTGACGCTCAGTACTGGCGCTTGGCATGCGGGTGCCCCATGCGCATAACCGCCCCCCCCCCCGATGGTGAATATTTCTAATCAATGGCCTTATATCTGACTATCTATGAAGTTTGTCACCAGTGGGGGAAGGGATCCGCAGTCGTGTGGCGCCCCTGAAAAATCGTGGTGCCCCACGCACAGCACGTGATATTCAGAGCACCGGCCCTGCTAGCGCTTTCCTCGTTCCTCCAGTGTTCACTGCAGAGGTTAACGGGTCCGCTGTGGAGTGTTAATTGCTCTGTACCACTTGTTAAGAGTCACTGTTCCTCTCTGTTGAAAGCTCTCAATACACCTTCACTACAGCAGCTCTAGAACATCCCACAAAGTGAGTGGTTTCTAAGATGCTGCCACCACCATGTTTCACCCGGTACCCTGTTATCAGCCCTTTCAGACATCAGTCACATCACGTCCGTTGTCCACGGTGATGGTTTTACACTCTGCTACAACTGACTAGTGTGCTCACTTATACATACAGTAAACATGTGACATCTGTGATGCTCATTCAGGGGTGTTCACCGAACACAGCCTCAAGTAGAGAACTGAATTTGGGAGAAGAGGCTCTTTTGAGCGTTCTGATCTCATTAATCATTAGCGGAGAAGCCAGATAAATACATCTGATGCAAAACATAATCCCGTTAAATCCCACCAAAAAGCAGCTCGACGGCTTTATTGTGCAGCTCCAGTGTCGGAGAGCTTTGTCTGTGGTCCCCCCCTTCCCCCCCCAACACCGTACCCCTGCAATTTTTCATCAAAGCCGTGCGACCAGCATGAAATGAATTTGTAAATGCCAGCATGGTCTCCATTCCTCTCAAGTCTACATGAGGGATCTGTTTTGATGGAACCCCTCCATAAGAAATTAATGAAGCAGGATCTGAGAGCGCCTGCAGCGATGGAGTCTTATAAAGGTGAGGTGATTTAAGAGAAGTCCATTTTCAATAAGCAATGAACACTGTTCCTCCTTCATTTATTGCGCTCCGCCGGACGACCTCACGCTTTAGCAGCCACGTACCTGTACAGACCAAAAAGGCCTCATTTGTAGAGCTGTTAGCCTCGATTATATTTGTGACACATTAGGGACACAGACCTCGTATCTCCATTTTAGCTCCGCTGACCATTATAGGTGCACATGTACAGACAGTCGTACATGTGTTTCTCTGTATACTCCTACTGTAGTGCCACTGATGTGGTGGTGGTGGCACTATTTTCACTCCAGCAGTGACGCCGAGGTGTTTAAAACAGAAGCTCTGCTCTGTCAACACTCAACACACACTAACACACCACCACCACATCAGTGGCTATAATTAAGAAATTTGATTAAAAAAATCATGGACTTAATTGACTAATAAATGTCAATTAGAAAGTCATTTAAATGAGATATATTGCTTTAAGACAGGATAAAACAAATTGTGGCAACAAATTAAGTTTCTATTTTCTAAATTTTATTTCTCAGTGATGCTCTTTGATGGCTCATGAGACAATTCTCAAAATCTGTAGTAGAAATCGCATGAGACAACAAAGCAAACATGAGCTACTTCTAGTCCAGACAACATTACAATAGTCATTCACAGCATCAAAACTGAGAAGCTTTAGTCCTGGATGAGAAACAATTGAGATCATATTGAGATTCCTGTTTTTTGTAACCATGAATGTTATCAGAGCATAATGTCTGAACTAAAACAGAGAGCATGTGAGATTACCGAGGCTGTTTTCTCAGGAGAAACAGCTGAGGCATAAGCTAACGTCTCATTTGAGTCTCCATCTGATCTCATCTAGGAGAAATTACCGAGATGATAAGGAGATAAGGTACCATCAGAGCTCTGAAAAAGATCTCAGTGATCACAGTTTCAGTTCAGATCTCAATGAAGTCTCACAATGAACTCATGTTTGATGGGAATCTCATTATGAACTCAATCGTTTCTCATCCAGGACTAAGAGCCTTTTAGTTTTGACTATTATAATGAACCAGAAGTGAATATGTCTCCTTTTTTTCTCATGCTACTTTAGGAGAATCTCCAATAAGTCTCCTGAGCCATCAAATAGGAAGTACTTTTGTTTGTACTGCAGAACTAACGAAGCTTTAGTGGAGGTTGAGTTCTGCACACCTCTGAAGGCCAGTAAATTTCAGGTATCACTGTCAGCTGTCTTTGCTTTATACGAGACTTCATGTTGCGTCTTCGGCTGAGAAGTGACTGAGTTCAAAGTTACGCCTCAGGCTCCAGACACCAGTGACGAACTCAAAATTAGCTTTTCTTATTATCGGTTTGATTTCTTGACAGGTGGAGAGACCTCCACAGCTCCCCTCAGAGGACTTCACTCAGGTGTGGATCCTTAAATATAAAAAAGACAGTATATTCTCCCTCAACAGCAATACATCAATCAGCCTTTAAACTTTAAAACCGATTTGCTGAAGGAGAGTTTTACCACCACTGGTAGACCTGTATGACTGTACGCTTCCATACACCTGCAAATTCAGCTACTTCCTTCACACTCTGACCTTTAACCCCCAAATACAATCACTCCTTTATCGTCAACATCAGCTTTGTGATCCATCTTCACTCATTGCACTGTACCACCACTTCTAGTTACACACCCCGCAGGTATTTATAGCCTGAGCATCCTCATACAGCGTCATCTACAGGAACCTGAAGTTACTACGGCCATTGAAATTTTTTTCCAGAGATCTTAAATCTAACATTATTTATATGCTAATATCTATTATCATGTGCAATATTGACCCAAACCCCCAAAAATACAGATTAGAGTTTTGTTATTAAAGTTATATAAGCGACACCAGTTATGCAATTAATCAATTAATCAATCAATTGAGGTGTTTAAAGGGTTCTTTAGTAAAGGAAATGGCTCTATATAGAACCAGGAACACTTAAAGAGGCTTCTTTAGATTAATGAGCAATGTGCTGTAGATGGTTCTATACAGAACCTTTTTTAAAAATGGTTCTATATAGCCCCCAAAATGCTTCTGCTGTAGTTACAATGTCAAGCTTGTAATAATAGAGGATCCCTTTTTGGTGCTAAACAGAACCATTCCTAATCAATCTAAAGAACCTTTTTCACCATGCAAAGAACCTATGATTTCTATGAGTGTTCACGGTTCTATCTAGAACCATTTTCTTTACATCTTTTTAAAGATTATACTCTACACAAAGCAACGCGGAGTTTCCACCACCAAGTCCATTAATGAGGTATAAGAGGACGCCTGGTTGAGCTCACACTCATCATTTATGTGGAGACATGAGCAGTAATCTAAGCATCACATCATCATCCATCGCTGATTTGTTATTGACTGTGGTTGTAGCTCCTCCATCACAGGTTGTCAATAGTATAATATTGACCAAAACCATAAGTGACGAGTGATTCCCAAGGTTTGAACGGCACTGTATCTCACATCTAGAGATGAAATGTTGGCTAGAAAAGACCAGAAGAAGAAACCATGCTTTAAAGGACAGAGCAACGGAAGAAAATCGGGTCTATTTTTAATCCACTGAATGTCATTTATCCGCTTGCCTGCAGTCTGGTTTTGATAACCTCATAAGTGCATTTTAGTGAATGCAGGCATCCTCTTCAGCATTCCAGTAACAGGTTTCTGAGAGGTCAATTAGCCATAATGGTACAATAATGTGGTTTACTTGAATTGTAATTGGATTTGGATAAGCCAATGGTTTCTCTAATGTCCTGTGTTAGAGGATAAAAAAGCATGTCATTTACTGCGTTTACTCTCATTACGGGTGACACAGGCTTCAGGAGAGGCATCGTTACATCAGCAACCTCCACAAATAACGAGCATCTTTAAAGACAATACTTTCACATTCATATTGTTCTTTTTCATATCACATATACACTCACTGGCCTCTTCATTAGCTACACTTTGCATCTATTGTCCATTTTAGCTCCGCCCACCATGTGGGTGCACTACGTACAGACAGCAGTACATCTCTCTGTATACTTTATTCAGGTTATCCGTCAATGGTCAGAACAATCACAGAGCAGGTGGATCATTATTATCCCTGACGTGGCGGTGGCGTGTTAGGGCGTGCGTATGCAGATGTTGGAAGCATGTAGTTGACTCTGGTCAAACTACAATGGTATAAACCATCATCATGTCTCAGCTCTCAGACCAAAGACCTCCTGCTAAACTCTCTCCTACTAAACTCAGACCAAACGTCCTCAGACCAAAACGCCCTCAGACCAAAACGCCCTCCTACTAAACGCCTTCAGACCAAACGCCTTCAGACCAAGCGCCCTCCTACTAAACTCCTTCAGACCAAACGCCCTCCTACTAAACGCCTTCAGACCAAGCGCCCTCCTACTAAACGCCTTCAGACCAAGCGCCCTACTACTAAACTCCTTCAGACCAAACGCCCTCCTAATAAACGCCTTCAGACCAAACGCCCTCCTACTAAACGCCTTCAGACCAAACGCCCTCCTACTAAACGCCTTCAGACCAAAGGCCCT
>BRDA01000338.1:69456-83698 GCA_036984385.1 Crenuchus spilurus | reverse complement strand
ACCTAAGATAAAAATTTCAGACCCCTCCATGATTTCTAAGTGGGAGAACTTGCAAATTCGCAGGATGTTCAAATACTTATTTTCCTCACTGTAAACACACATGATACAGCTTTTTTTTGTTGATATGAGTGATGAATGCATTTCCACAATAATAACATCTGACTAAAATGTTTGAGTGAATCTGTTGTAAATGAATGGGGTGTGTTTACATCTCTATTTTGATGTGGATATTACCCCGATACTAAAGCCCTGTGATGTGAGCAGTGTAAACGTCTTTCATTTCATGATTTATTGGATTGTTTAGTCAAGAGACATAATCAAATCAAGTGAGGCCACAGCTCAATACCCCTGAGATTCACAAACGTAAAGAAGAAAGGCTGGTCTGAGATCGGCTTCATCTTTAGATAGTCATAAACAGAGAACACTATTCTGCATCAGCACTTGTGCTTGCAGGGTTTTCCCTCTTCTCCTCTGCACTTATTTAAATATGTTGCTATTTTTAAATTGTTGTTATTATTAGATTTGTGGATGTGGTATTTTTTAACAGAATTCAAAGGACTTTTTTTCCAGAACCATCAAAAAGCAGCTGCTGCCAAGTATTTCTGTCTCTGTGGGTGCTCGAGAAAAGTCAGTGCATCTCTACAGAGGTTCCAAATTTAGTCAATGTATTAATACGCTGAGTCACAGACCTGTTTATCTACCTGCCTCATCTTCAGAACAGTCCAGGCAAGACTAGGAAGTCAAGAGGCTTTTAACCACTGAGTCTGAGGACTCAGTCTGACATGCCTTGACTTTTTGACAAATTACAACCATCTCAAATATTTTTTCCAAAGTGTTACTCAGACTGTTGTTCAGCACAGGCTCAGCAACAACAGTGTCAAAACAGTAAGAGAGTCATAAATCTATATTTTGATTTAATCTGCTCTAAACTTAGACTTTCCAAAAACCTGTTTTCAGATGTGCTGATATATTGTGAAAAAAGCACTCTAAACATTTCTAGCCAAGACTTTTGAGCTCTGAATTGAATAAACAGAGGTGTTGGCGACACACTGCTCATTACAGTTTTTAGAAATATGTGGTTTTATTTCTAAAGCTTAAGAAATGTGAGTTGACATGTTTGACTCATTCAGTGGTTCCTAGATTTAATATTTATGAAATAGTTGTGAGATGAGAGATCATTGTTCAGGTGAGAGCTCTTTTGTTTATAGAGACAACATATTCATTTGCACACATTCCTGGGCCTCTAATTCTCCAATGGAATGTCCGGAATATCATATGAATGACCGATCGCATCATTTGGCGGGAAAAAAAAGCGCCGCACTCTGACTTGAGCTGAACAATGTGTCACTGCTTAATTATGCTTCTCTCACAACAATGTAAAAATATATTTAGATTCAAACTGTATATATTAGAAAGTAGGGATTCCGGAGGGTTTAAGAGTCACACGTATACCGAACGTCTCTACTAAAGGTTTGCTTTGCTTTTTTAATTCTCATTTGAAATCCTGCACAGTCTGTGAGACTCTTCACAGGCTTTCAGGATCTTCTCTTCACCCTCTCAGTGTGAGCTCTGTTCTCTATGCCCAGCTTTTGTATCCACTGCATCACAAGCAAAGACCTGCAGCACACATACACACAGCAAACACATACACACTTAGCCTCTGCAAGTAACAAACTGAATAAAAGATAAGAGAATAGACATGAAAAGAGCTAGAGTCATGAAGTCAAAATAGCATGCGAGTACAGGCCCCAATGAAACAGATTATATATAACAACAAATAGGAATGAAATGGAACCACACCTGAACTCTACACGGCACATATTGGAGCTGAATCTTTGGTCCTCTGTTTGGTGGTGCAGGCATCAGCTGAGGCATGAGCTCTACAAGACCTCTGAAGGTGTCTTGTTGTATCTGGCACCAAGATGTTGGCAGCTGATCCTTTAAGATGCAAACTGGAGCCACTGCAGATCAGACTTGATCCCAAAGATGCTCAGTCAGATTGAGATCTGGGGAATTTGGAGGACAGTGTCAGCATGTACTCACAACATTTGGCCAGGAGCACTGCACAAGCCTTCACATTTCATAGATGCACCAACCCAGTCTGGTCATAATGATTTGGCTCTTATGTAGGTATTAATTTCTCTTAATTTGTTAATTACACTTATGGCAAACTGAAATGTGCCACTGTTATTGGCTTCATCAGAGTGGGCATAATGTTTTGGCTCATCAGTGTACATTTCTCTCTCTGTCTCTAATAGGACTCTTAATCAGTGGTTTGACTGTTTGACTTAGACCACAATTCATTTAAAAAATGGTTGAGAACAAGAATGTAAGAAGAACAAAAAGGAAATGTCAGGGAAATGTAATTATGGTGTGTTCATAATTTATGCTCAGACAGGCCAGACAAATTTCAGCAAATATAGTCTGCAAGCATTAGCAGTGCTACAGGAAAAACATCTATTATTCACTTATTGAGTGCTTTTCCACTATATTTGTATTATTTGTTGATGGTTTAAATGTTGATAATCTTTAACAAAAGTTTTTTTTTTTTTTCTAGTTTATAGATTTTTTACAGCAGCTACATGAAATAAACGTTGATTGTTTTCAGATAAGGACCCTTCAAATGAGTTTTTTTTTTTTTTTTTATGATTCACAATATAGCACATTCTTACAATGTACTGCTAAACACTAAAAATGAAGGTGCCAGAAATCATCAGAAAATTATTACCAGAAATATTTTCTTTTTTAGGGCTACACAGCATTGAAGGGACTTTATATAAGATTCACTTTGCAACAGATTTGTACTCGACTTCACCCATCAACAGGACAGAAACGTAATTATCTTCTCTTCAGTGTGGGAAGTTTGCAACCAAAAATTAACTTTTAATTTTTTTTTCAATACTTATTTTAAAAAATGACAAAACATTCATGTTGGCTCAAAATGAGAAGGCAGAAATGAACAGCTTTCAAAGAGCTGTACAGATTTCATGCTTCTGTGTTTAGATTAGAAAATTAAAGTAATGAATTTGTGGGTGTAAGGAGTAGATGCTGGGCCATATTTATTTATTTATTTTTATTAATTTATTTTTTGCCAATTTTATCCCCTTCCCAATATAGTAGTAGCCAGTTATCCCATCCCATCTGTTATTACTTTCCCCATCACATTTGCAATGTCCCTGGCTCTAGGAGGGTGAAGACAAGCACAAGCATTGTGTGTGATGCCAGCCACCGCCTCCTTTTGAACTAACGCTGATACACCATCACTGAGGATCCAACGCGCTTGGAGCTGGATTCCCAGCTCTGAATGGACCAATCAGTAGATGCCTGAGTCTGCAGACATTGCAATGTGAGAGTGATAGGGAGAGTGAGAGTGATACCCGTCCAGAGAGAGCACTGTAAATTTTTCGTGATCTCGAACTCGTGATCCTCTGGTCATAGTGTCAGCGTCTGAGCCTGCTGAGCCACTTTACCCTGGGGCAGACTATTTAAGAATTTTTTTATTGGACCCAGTTTAGTGGTAGTCAATCAACAAACCCATCCGCTAGTACTCTCCCAATCACTGTAATGTCCCTGACTCTGAGGGGGTGAAGATTAGCACAGCCTCCTCTGATGCATGTGAAGTCAGTCACCACCTTTTTCCTAACTGCTGCTGATACATTGTCACTGTGCAGCCAACACACTCTGTGGAGAGTGCAGCATCACCAGCTCTGATGGATCGGCTGGCAGATGCCTGAGCCAGCCGACATTGCATGATAATGGGGGGAGAGCGCCATCTACCCACCCAGAGAGAGCACCTTAGTCCACTGAGCCACTTGTGGCCCAGAACTTAAATATTAAGTCTAATATATTTTTGATGAATCTCAAATTACACAACACAGAACACAAACATTTTTGGTTATAATCTGTGGCCTGTATAATTGACTAGCTCTAAAATCAGTTTCCTGGATGTGCTTCATAAACACCACCTCTGTTCTTATACTGGGGAAGCAGGTGCACGGACGAGCCCAGAGGCAGTCTGCTAATGATTTAAAGCTCTCTTTAGTGGAGCGATAACAGAGATCAAGAGTCTTACTGTGACGAGTCTGGCAGAAAACATATTAATAAACTCTACAGAGTGACCTCTTCAGGCTACAGTGATTAAAAGCTCTAATAATAAAACTTGAGGGTGTCAGGAGACATTTGTTGTGACTTATGAAATCTGCTGGGAACAACCTCAGTGGCGTGTTTGCAGGTGCCCAAAGAATGGATGTGGCATTTCTGAGGACTACCTTAGAAAATAAAATAATATAAAAGTGACAGATTTTGGTATTAGGGACACACGTCCATTCCTGATCTGTGAAAATGACATTCCATCCACAGTCAGACTGATAGTGTTGTGTTTAACATAGTTTTTGTGCTCTCACATATAACAGTAACCTCATGTGATAAATAAGCTCCTCTGACAAAAAATTAGTCCCATTTTTAAGGTGGTAGTAACTGCACGCTCCTGCAGATGGTGTTGCCTGAGGATAATAAAAAATTGCGGGTGTGTGGAGATTCATAGACTAAGACATGGTACAGTGCAGTGAATGTCTCGTTTGATGTGTGGAAAATGGGTCAGATGTTAATGACTTTACAAAAGTCATTTGTGCCAAACATCACAGTGTGAAGGAAGTGGCTGAATGTGTAGGTGTATTGAAGTGTACGGTCACATGCGTCCACCAGCAATGGTAAAATCCCAGTCTACAGCAAGTAACAAAAGACAAAATTGATGGATAATTGACTGCTGGTGGGTTTCACAGCTTGTGAATGAATATTGTTCACTTCCAGGCAGGAATTGCTTCTAGAAGTCAACGCAGGTCCTTCACAACCAACACTCAATAGGGAGCTGTTATGAACATATGGAGCAGAGTGGTGAAGCCTTCAGCCTTGCGTACTCTTGGACCCATTTTCCACACATTGAACGAGACATTCACTACACTGCACCACCTCTTCTCAGTCTGAGTTTCATCACACACCCCACAGTTATTTATAGCCCAGTTATCTTCATGCAACAGCATCATCAAGAACCTGAAGTTAATACCACCTTAAACACACAAATCGACTAATTTTTGGTCTGGGCAGCTTATTAAACAAATGATGGATAAATCGTGAGCTGAATAAGAGACCCAGCTTCACTTAAACATGTTAAAATAGTTTTATTATTCAAAAAGAATTTGAGGCAGCTGTCTGTACAGTGTCAATAGTTCATTTTAATCAAAAATATCTGATTGTGATCAGAGGACATGATGATGCACTCTATGAATGCCCTTTGGTACAGATTTGTTTGGGTTTTATAGAGTAGCTCAAAAGTAAAGTAATGAGTTTTGAGACCTGAACTCCAGTAGAGTAATCTGATTACAGTTTTTTGAAGTAATCAGTCATTTGTAATGGATTACTTTTTTGGTAAGGACCCCAACACTTCATATCGTTTTCCACATACAAGGTAATGTGGATGCTGCCATTGTAACTACGAGACATGTTTGTCATTGCACCATTATTTTTATTATTATCATGGTGTGAGCTTCTGACATGGGATCACACTTCATTGAAGTGACTTAATTAGGTTGGAGGAGTCGTGACAGTATTAAAGCATCGGATCTTGAATTGAAGTCTCTCGCTTGTAGAATGATGTGGCATGAGGTGAGGTGTGTGATTTAGACATGCCTGAACTGGTGGCTCCATTAATTTGTCTGTTAGTCTTGCAGCTCCAGTGCAAGTCTCAAAAAGGAAAGCCAAGCATGTTTTAGGTGACCACTTTTGTGTGGAGGTGAAATTTATATACATTTATCACAGAATATTGCTTTAATTTAAAGGTACCTTGAGGTTCCCATTAGCCTAAAGTCACCCTCCATACAAAGAGGATGCCTGAAGTTGTCTGTCATTACAGACGAGTCTCTGTCAGAGTCACTGAGCCAGGTTTCTGTCATCAGTCATCGCCATCAGACAGACATCTCTGCACTCACGGCAATGAATGACATTTGCTTGCAATTCTCTAGCTTATTCCTCAGAGGCTTCACATTTGCTAAACTCATTGAAGGCAGGGATATGCACTTATTCCTTTTTTATTTTCCTGATATAGTGACATGCCTCACCTTTCTACATTCACTATCTGAACGTTTTCCTCAGTCTTTAAAGGTCCAGTCCTACATTTGGTGGTTTTATTAATCTAATAAAGAAGAGGAGACTCCCCTGAGCGTGTAGGAATGTCAGTCCAGGCGGATAAGCAACGTCATTGTAAATGAAAGAGGAAACTACCACAAATGATGGATCCAGTTGACTGGCTGTTATGCTAATAACTCAGGACGGACTCAGTAGACAGTGCCAGTTAAGAGTTATAAAATCTGTCCTACATAATCTTATAAACAAGCCATTTAAACACAATATAGAGCAGTAAAGTCACAGAAACAAGTTGTTTTTTTATGAAATTAGGTATTATTCTCAGCTTTGCAGTGAAAATCTGATGTTTTGTCATATTTATGCAGAAATATAGAAAATTCTAAAGAATTCACAAACTTTCAAGCACCACTGTATATGTGGTGATATAGGGTAAAGATAGCAGAGGTTGATATGCTATATATATAATGTGGTATATAAAGGCAAAGTATTCACACACAGCCAAAATAGTCCAAGAATAGTTCATGTAAGGTGATTTCATCAGCTAAGAGATTCATCAGCCAGTTCTAGGCTTAACTTTTAAGTGATTTTGGCTAAGCTTGTGTAACCTGTGTGAAATAGCCGTTTTTTTGTTTGTTTTTTTGCAGATGGTCCCCGGCCCACACAGAAAGAGATCATCTCCCTACGAGCATTCATGCTCCTCTTCCTCAAACAGCTCATTCTAAAGGTGAGCACATCCTCCGCTTCATTAGCTATAGCAGCGTATGCTACGTGCACCACATCAGTATCACTAGCATGATAATCACCACCAACTGGAGTCGAAACAGTGAACACGTTCATCTTTCCTTTAATTCTGTCATTTTAATTGTCAAGCTGCTCTGCTTTTATGCTCAGTTTATTAGGTGACCCTGCTTTGACTGTAGAGAAATAGTGACCTTGTTCTGTGCATTTTCAGCATGTCTCAATTATTCATACAGATGCTGCTTTTATAGGAGAAAGGATGGATCATAAATAAATTGTTAGTTTTCATATAGAGGCAGCTAAAAGAAAGATGTTTAAAGCTTTTCTGGCGTGCTGAGCCGTTTATCCTCCTTCCTTTCGGAGATTTGCTTTGTCTTTTGTGAGGCAGTCATACAGAAATTTGTTTATTTGTTTTCGTTTTGCTCAAAACAATGGCTCAGCTAGTCCGCGGGCCGGCACGCAAAGAGATTTATATTATGGATCATTGCTTAGAAGAAGAGCGCAAATTTGTGCTTGAGAGAGAAAATTGTCACATGGACACAGTGTTCTAGCTTCAGGCTTTTGTCTGGTCTAGGAAAAGCATGATGCGGTTGCTAAGCAGCGTCCTTTATTCGTTTAGCTGCTGCCTTTTCGCATTTCACTCCTGCCATTTTCTGCCTTTTCTCCTGCGCCTGTTCTCTCTTGGTTTGTGTCCAGATGTTCGATGCATTAGTGACCTGCTTGAGTTGCCCCCAGTTTATCGCCTGAACACATACCCGCACTAATCAGATTAGCTATGGCATGCGCACAATGAGGCCGGCAGGTATTCGCAGTGTGTGCACTAATTGGACATTTTTGAGTTTTAGGGTTTTTTCCCACAGATGCTGATTTATACTTGCGCCATACCATCTGTAAACAATGACCAGAGTCTGAACATCAAATGCTCATTTGAGTCATTGTGTTCTGTCTTTATTTTCCAGGACCGAGGTGTGAAAGAGGATGAACTACAAAGCATTCTGAACTACCTGTTAACCATGCATGAGGTAACTACATGCACTACAGGCCTATCTCCTCACTGCAGTACACTGTCTAGACTAAAGGTTCATTAGCTTTATTTCACTACATCTAAAATGAAAGGCATTTAAACTTTTTTAAATAAATGTAATTGATTATTTGTGATGTTTGGCTACTTTTGGAACATTAGCACTTGTACCATGTGGCTTATGTTCAATCCATTGTGCATCAATTATCATCCTGCACAACACTGCAAGTTCACTGCAGATACAGGCTGTGACTTAATATTTTATGATGTAAACAAGGTGATATACTGTGATTTTTTTAAACTAAGCAGCTAGGTTTATTAATGGTAATGTTAGACACACACAAGTGAGGGAGATTTTTTAAATATATATATATATATATATATATATATATATATATATAAAATAAAAAATGAAGGGAACACTTAAACAACACAATGTAATTATTGTTATATATATATATATATATATATACACACACACACACACACAATATAAATACAATATAATATACACTGCTCAAAAAAATAAAGGGAACACTAAAATAACACATCCTAGATCTCAATGAATAAAATATTCCAGTTGAAAATCTTTATGTAGTACATAGTGGAATGCGTTGAGAACAAAATAACAAAAATGATCAATGTAAATCAAATTATTACCCCTTGGAGGTTGGATTTGGAATCATACTCAAAATCTCATACCACCCTCATGGAGTCTGTTTCTGACAGTTTGAGCAGAAACATGGATATTAGTGGCCTGCTGGAGGTCATTTTGCAGGGCTCTGGCTCTGCTCCTCCTGTTCCTCCTTGCACAAAGGAGGAGGTAGCGGTCCTGCTGCTGGGTTGTTGCCCTCCTATGGCCCCCTCCATGTCTCCTGGTGTACTGGCCTGTCTCCTGGTATCTGCTCCATGCTCTAGACACTGTGCTGACAGGCAAAGCAAACCTTCTTGCCATAGCTCGCACTGATGTGCCATCCTGGATGAGCTGCACTACCCGAGCAACTTCTGTGGGTTGTAGACATCACCTCATGCTACCTCTATGGTGAGAGAACTGACAAAATGCAAAAGTGACCAAAACATCAGCCAGAAAGGATGAGAACAGAGAAAAGGTCTGTGGTCACCACCTGCAGAACCTCTCCTGTATAGGGGTTGTCTTGCTAATTGCCTCTCCTTTCTACCTGTTGTCTGTTCCATATGCACAATTGCAGGTAAAATTGCTTCACAATCAGTGTTGCTCCCTAACTGGACAGGTTGGTTTCACAGAAGTGTGGTTGACTTGGAGTTACATTGTGTTGTTTAAGGGTTCCCTTTATTTTTTTGAGTAGTGTGTGTGTATAAAAGAAGCTTGACTGATCAGTATGTATTGTATTTTACAGTTATCAGTGACTATAAAAGAGCAAAAGAATCCTCAAATGTTACGTAATGACCCCTTCTTAGATGATATTAATATATTCAGAGCAATTCTCAAATATATTAATAGCTCTTTGCTGTTCTGCTCAGCCTGCAGCTCTTATCTCCTCTTTATTTTCTTGCTTCCATAGGATGAGAACATCCATGACGTTCTACAGCTTTTGGTGGCTCTCATGTCTGAGCACCCGGCCTCCATGATCCCTGCCTTTGACCAGAGGAATGGAATACGGTGAGCCCTACACGCATATACGCACAGCCCTGACAGTTACATAACTGAAGTAGATTCGACCTGCCACAGCCACGTCACTCACATCGTCCTCACCCTGCAGCTTACAGCCAGTGCTTCTCTGCTTAACTCAGTGCAGTAGAGCTTCTGCCTTCTGGACATACGTACACCAAAGCTAATGAATTTTCTCATTTAAATGTAGTCCTAGCCAAGGAATTTCACATGCAGAGTAAAGCAGTAATAAGCTTTTCCTTCACTGCTGTCTGAATATATGTGGGCGGTTCTAGGACTGTTATTAGGCGAAAATCATGGAAAACTGAATTTAGCCTGCTTTTGAGATGGTTTAGCACACTGTGTAAAAACATTCTTAAAGCTTCAGAAAGTACTGCTCATGCTCTGATCCATATACTCTAATTAAGCCACAACTATTTAAGCTTTGTCATTGTTGTGATGTCACATGATGTCAAGCTTGTAATAATAGAGGAACCCTTTTTTTGGTGCTACATTGAACCATTTTCAAAAGGCTTCCTATATAAAACCACCTACAGCACTTTCCACATCTATCTGAAGAACCTTTTCACCATGCAAAGAACCCTTTGGGTTATTATAGAACCATTTTATTTACTAAAGAACCAACATTTTTAAGAATGTAGTGCATTGTCAACTCTGACAATGGTTAGAGATCAAGAACCCTTAAATTAGAACACAGCCGCAGTCGAGAGCCAAAGCAAAGATACAAAACACAAAGCAATGACATTGACATAGAAGACTGAACAATTCAAGTTCAGACAACACAAGCGTGTGATTAGAGTGCATTTAAGTGCATTACAAAGACATGGTCTTTAGTTGGTGTTTGAAAACAGCAAGGGACTGTTTGGACACCCAGTGGATGTTCATCCCACCATCTGGGTGCCAGGACAGAAAAAAGCCTTGATGCTAGTCTTTCATGCCTCTTAATGGGTGGCAAATCAAGCAGAGTTGTGCTTGAAAAGCTGAAAGCTTGAAGGGCTCAATGAGCATTTCAGGTTTTGGTACAGTACAATAAAATGTTAAAATAATTCTATAAAGTGTACAATATGGAAATTAAATGTAAAAATGTAAATGAAAATATACTTCTGTAATAGATACAAGGGCTGAGCTACAAGATATATCCTTGTTTGCACTCTCTATACTGCTACTACTGTCACCCTTTAAAAATATATCCAATAATGTTTATGCATTTCTCAGTACTTCACTTTATAGTATGTCTGCTGCTGCTGTACATATTCTTTATTTTATGTTGTGTGTGTGTATATATAGTGTGTATATATGTATGTATGTATGTATATATACAGGGGTTAGACAATGAAACTGAAACACCTGTCATATATATATGTGTATTTATAATATCATTCATATTCTATTGATATAGATATAGTCTGTATTTGAAT
The DNA here is from genome assembly GCA_036984385.1 of Crenuchus spilurus. Classification (NCBI taxonomy): domain Eukaryota; kingdom Metazoa; phylum Chordata; class Actinopteri; order Characiformes; family Crenuchidae; genus Crenuchus; species Crenuchus spilurus. The sequence goes on along the minus strand of BRDA01000338.1, from coordinate 72,735 downwards.
CCTATGCTGAGCCAGTTGCAATGAAATTTTGTTATGTGGACACTTGCTGTATGCAAAATGACAATAAAGTCAACAATATGGACCCTTTAAGCTGGCCTGATCTGTCTCTGACAGTTACGTTTTCTCTCCTCAGGGTCATCTACAAGCTCCTGGCCTCAAAGAGCGAGAGTATTCGAGTGCAGGCACTCAAAGTCCTTGGCTACTTTCTGAAACACCTGGGACACAAGTGAGTGAATAGTGACTTTCTCTTTTTTATTCATTGATATTGATTTGCATTTCATGAGTGGACCAATAGAAATGACTTTGTACAGGGTGCCTGGTTTGCTTCTTTATGCAAACAGTTGTGAATAACTTTAAAGCTACTGAAGATATGGTGATGAAATTTGGAATAAAAATACCTTATTCTGTATGAACCAGACTGATGATGCAACATGTGCTGAAAATGTCCAGCATGCCGTTCTTTTCTCCTGATCAGGTACTGATGTGGTCTGTATGGAGACGTGCTTTTTTTTTGCATTGTGTCTTCTGAATTGAGTTTGTTTTCCAGTATATTTGCACCATGAACACTCCTCCTGTACTGTACACTGGTACATTATACATGGATTGTTGTTCAGTTCTCAGGGTAAAATAACCATCTCATGCTGGGTCCACGAGGGCTTTCAGTGTTTCACTGCAGCAGCAGGCGACTGATGGAGATGGCTGAACAGGCGCCGGCCTCCACTCCGACAGCTACAAATATTAATTGTCAGAAATGAACACCTATCTACTCACATTATAGACATCCATGTCAGTCTTTCTCACACATACTGAGGTATATAAAATCAGAAATCCAGAGTATTAGATTGTTAGAACATTTCATTTTGAATTAATTACTATTCAAACAGTATCAACATTAAAACAAAAAAGGCTTAAAATTTGTCACTTTACATGTAATTAATATAAACTATATGACAGTTGTCATGTACCTTCTTGAATTAAATTATGAACAATCTCTCATTTTTAGAGATGTACTAGTACATTGAAGTTGTTTTTCTGTAGCTTCAAGTTACCATTTCAGAGCTGCCTGGTTTTGTTAAGACAGCGAGTTCTGTGTTTATGTTGTAGTTTGTGAACAGGATAAGAATTTTGTATATCTAAGGCTTGCGGTTAAAGTGGTGAAGCTCTGGGAGGGTGTGAGTGCTCTATGACAGACAGGGATGGCTGAACAGAGCCGACTGTAGCAGAATAATCAGCATGACAGAGCGTGCATCCACTAAGGCTTCATACACAGTGGAGAGATGAATTGTGGCGAAAGCATCCATCATTCTTCAGGCTCCTGAATAAAAAAAAAAATATCCAGCCCGTCCTTTTTCCTTTCAGTCTGATAAGAAGCAAAAAATGGGCTCATGCAGGGCTATTTAGTTGAGAACACAGCTGCTGCACCATCATAGAGCCACCTTAAGCGAGACTAAAATGACGGTAATGATTACGCTAATCCCATAATCCCGTCTTGATAATCTTGTGAAAAGTGAACTGAGAGCTTTGCTGGCTAAAGAGATTGTGCTGTTGTTAACAGCTAACTGGATGAATAAGCTGTGAGCCACTCTGTCCTCTAAACACACTCAAATTCAGTTTCAGAGGAGGAAAAAGAAGCAGAGTTCAGCAGAAATTGATGAAATGACTTTGCTTTGTCAGTGTCAGAAAGTGTCTATGCATGCATTTACAAATTATTTCAGAATTGTAACTTTGATGATATTAATAACTAATAATTAATCATTAGTAACATATACAGTGGAATCTCAGTTATTGTTTGCCCCGTTATTGTGCAATTCAGTTATAGTCTACTTTTTTGGGGAAAATTTTTGTCCCGGTTATCGTTCATCAGCTCGGTTTTTGTTGCCGTGCCTACGTGACTCCCTGCTAATTTTGCAAAAACAAATCATTCACCCACATGTTCCCACTCACCCACACGTTTGTCAGTCATTCTGGCATTAAAAAAGGCTGGAGAATCACACAAATAATAACACTCAAAATAATCAGGTGCGAAAACAAAAACTGCCCAAGAACCTGAGAACGGGTGCACAAAACACTCTAAAACAGAGCGCAAGACTAATTTTGTTTCACTTTAGAACACATTAATGACAAAAATCGAGGTTCCACTGTGTAGTATTTCATGCCCTTTAATTGATGCCTTAAATACCCTCTTGCCCACATCACACTCTGCCTTAGGATTTAAAACACAAGCCATGACATGTCTATACAGCATATCCATAATGAAGTCACAGAACATTGATTTATAACTTCAGATTGTTCTGAAAAAACAGTTCAAAAAGTGTTACTGTGTAAATGTTGCAGCTACCAAACTATATTAATTAATGTCTTATTTTAAATACACCCACGTTACTTAAATTATTTACTTTTACATTTTTTAGTTCCTTGAACTTGAAATAATAATGTAAGACACAAATATTTTTCTGTAAACATAATATTTTAAGTACAGTGAACTTAAATTTTTGAATTTTTCACCCTTGTCAGGCCTCTTTTTACCTGCCAGTATTGGTTGTAGTTCTCATCCAATACCTGGTTTGATTAATCAGTCCTTTATGTTACATCAAGCAAGCTGGAGATGGAAAATGTGACCCCGCCAGGAAAAACCAGGCCAAAGTTTCTGGGCAACTTATTGAGATAGCGTGTCAATATCGTGTCACTCACATTTGCAACAAAACTTAGCCACTCGGTTTTATTGCTGTAAATGAAAGATAACAGTCTCAGATATCTGTCATAGTACATATTTGATATAAAAAAAAACGTAAATTCACAAAAAAGTTGTTTTGAAAACAACAAATTTTGAAAAAAAGAATGACTTTGACCTGGTTTTCCCTGGCGGGGTCACAAATGTGATGGAGCTTCAGGGAAAACATTTGGGACTAATATAATTTAAGTTACATGTCATCTCTCCACAGCTTTGTAGGAACTGTAAATGTGGTCAGTCAGAACATGTTTGGTGTGTAATTTGAGGTAAAAGAGAAAACACTGAACATCTTTACTGAACCACTTCACAAAATACCATCTGATACTGAGACACTGAAGTATTTGGAAATCACTGAAATTGAATCAATACTGTGTGCCTGGGTCACTGCCTGAAAAAAGGCTTGTGGTGTTTTTGTATAATTTGAAAATGCCAGCAGGGTTTTACACCATGTGGAAATGTCAACATAGTTTTTTTTTTTCCTCCTGTAAAGCTTTTCTTGAGACACAAGACTTTGTTTTGGTGTGGTGATGTGTTTTTCTGCCTGTGTT
>BRDA01000338.1:51956-64456 GCA_036984385.1 Crenuchus spilurus | reverse complement strand
GACAAGCCGCCTTGTGCCAGCAGTGCCAGTGATGACCTCAGCTTGCTGGCGCACATGACATCATGTGGTGCTGACCTTGGGCCCAGTCATGGAGGGGCACTGCCAGAGGATGAGGGCTTCAAACTGCAGGACACTCTGGCCGACATCAGCACACTGGCTGAGGCAGAGGCTGCCGCAGCAGCGGTGAGTGCGGAGGCGTCTGAGAGCGGAGCAGGAGACACTGGTGTGCCCAAGAGTGGAGACGCTGTCAGCAATACATCAGACACGGAGAGGTCCGACGACGGCAAGGACAAAGAGATGAAGAAGATACAAACAACAGCCACCACACAGGTGCTAACCTTCCTCATCCTGATTTGAATTTGAGTGTTTATTAGAAAATATATAATTTGCAATCTTCAGATGTTTCCAAGAAATGTTAGCTGTCTAAGGTTAACAGCAATAAATAAAAATATGGACAGAAGTCTGAGCTGCTACTACTGTATCAAGCTTTGCAATATAGTTAGTTGTCCATTTCAGTCAACAGCCTATTATGAAATATCAGAAACCACTTAAGAATGTCTATATGAGATTGCTTACATGCACATGTGATTTGAGACAAATGAACATTTAGGTATGCAGTTTGCATTAAACAGGGTTCCCGCGGGGTCTTAAAAAGTCTAAAATTCTAAACTTTAAGGCCTTAAAAAGTCTTACAAACAGTCAGATATCCATCCAAGGTCTTAAATTAAATTTGTTAGTTAATTTATGTGTTTTTATTTTATTTATATATTTATTAAATTAAAATTTAAAGTCTTATCTTATTATCTTATCTTATTGTAGTCTAATCAGAAGTTAGTTTTGCTAACTTATGCTAACGTCTACTAAATGCATCAATGTAAATGTAGTTTTTCTGGGGGGGCTAACGGTGTGGGAACTACAAATCCCATGATAACAGCATGCTAACACGCCATTTAGCTAACATTGTTTGCAAAGTTTTGTTGCTATATTTAGCGAGTTTTCAGACTTTTTTCCCAAAAAAGTGACTAGCAACAAATCTAGCGACTTTTTCCGGTGTTATTGGATATGGCGTTATGTTTGTGTCACAATTCTGAGCGCGCACGCGGATGTGTTGAGCGAGCAGATTTTTGCACGCACGTGAATACAATACAAATACAATACAAATCTCTCCTGCATGTTCAACATTTCTCTCTTGCAAGCTTGCGCAACTCAAAACCCTTGAAACTGAGACTGGTGTTACAAAAAAGATGTATGTATGTAACCATTTTGATTATCTGTTCTAATATTAAATGAAATGAATCCTTTTCTGTAACTGAATTAATAAATTAAAATGTTTTGGGAATATCTGGGATCATTAAAATGTTTCATGTTGGTCTTAAATATTACTGAGAATGGTCTTAAAAGGTCTTAATAAAGTCTTAAATTTAACTCACTGAAACCTGCGAGAACCCTGATTAAAGTAACTGTTAAACATATTGAGGATAAGATGAAAACATAGCAGGACACTGCGGTTTGTGTAGTGTCTGTGTAGTGTTGTCATTTCTAAAATAAGATGAACCCGTAATGAACGATGAGCTGAATGATGGAGTATCCTCCTGCAGGCTCTACACGGACGTTCGGTCAGTCAGATGGAGCGAGACTTACGGGTGGATCTGGGCTTTAGGGGGATGCCCATGACTGAGGAGCAGCGGCGACAGTTCAGCCCTGGCCCGCGGACCACCATGTTCCGCATCCCAGAGTTTAAGTGGTCACCCATGCACCAGCGCTTGCTTACAGATCTGCTTTTTGCCCTGGAGACAGATGTGCATGTGTGGAGGAGGTGAGTTGGGATGGTGTGCGTTGATCTGGATCAGGACTGTCAGATTGATGTCCTGGATGGGTGTAGCACTGCATCGTTTAGTAGTGAGCATTTTCTCTACTGGGAAGCCAGTCAGACTGTATGAAATAATGGCTGTATAGTATTAGCTGATTCTGTCAGACTGTGCAGTGTTTTTAAAGCCAGATTATATGATGATAACTGCCTAACAATAGATCAGCGATTAAAGAAACAATCTACGTTCAGAGTACTTAATCTCGTTCTCAAACAGGGGTTGTGTACTGAGAAATAGTATTGAGGTAAGGGGTAGCACAGGCTAACGTAAATCTATAACTATAAATGGCAGCATTTCCCAGTTTTTCAATTCTAAAAGCTTAAAAATTATTGTAAAGCAGTTGCAATTGCATGACATTCAGATCTTTAGGCCTCAGTCATTTATGTTCTTCTTTAGAATTTTTTTTTTTTTAGAATTTTTTGTCAATTTTCTCCCCTTCCCAATGTGGTAGTAGCCAATTAACCCATCCCATTCAGTAGGGGGCTCTCCCCATCACTTTGCACTGTCCCTGACTCTAGGAGGGTGAAGACAAGCACATGCCTCCTCCGTTGCGTGCAATGCCAGCCACCGCCTCTTTTTGAACTACCGCTTAATACACCATCACTGGGGAGCCAGTGGACGAAAGTTCCCAGCTCCAAATGGACCAATCGGTAGACTCCTGAGCCAGCGGACATTGCAATGTGAGAGTGATGGGGAAAGTGAGAGCGCCATCTACCTGCCCAGAGAGAGCACTGCCAATTTTTGCTCTCTTGAGCCCCGGCTGTTGATGGCAAACAGCATGACCTGGATTCGAACTCGTGATCCTCTGGTCATAGTGTCAGCGTCTTAGCCTGCAGAGCCACTCATGGCCCAATCATTTATGTTCTTAAATGTGTTCTTAACATTTATCACAATCTTCATTAAAACTGCATACGAGGAACTTTCTTCTTAAACACGGCTGGTAAAGGAGACCCATTATCAATAACAAGATCCATCTAATGCAGTACTTGCCCTTGTCTGCTTCTGGACTATGAATCTGCCCTTTCCCTGTGAGTGTCCACTTAAGTATTGAAACAGTGTTGATCAGTATTACTGATGAGAGTAAGTATGACTGTCCATCTGTGTTTTATTGTCTTTGACAGTGATACAGAGGTTGGTATTTTGGCAGGTGAACATGTCTGTCTAACCTCCTCTTTCTCCTTCTCTTCCTTCCATTGTTCTGTTTTTTGCAGCCACTCGACTAAATCGGTCATGGATTTTGTGAACAGTAATGAGAACATTATATTTGTGCACAACACCATCCACCTCATTTCTCAGATGGTTGATAACATCATCATCGCCTGTGGAGGGATCCTGCCCTTGCTCTCTGCTGCCACCTCACCTTCTGTAAGTGGCACCACAGCTCCTCCTACAGGCTGCATGTTAGTTAGACTGTCTCACGCAGAGCGCAGCCTGGTTTCGGGTTTGGATTTGTATTGATCAGTCATGTAGACAGATTGTCTGTTTTGAATAGGCCTAATACATTATGATTATAGAATGAATTTTAATTTAGCGAGGCCGTCTGTGCCTGTTTCCACATGAATAAAATAAATGGATTCAGATCAGATGTGTGTATCTGTACTGATTTTGCTCATTTGAGTGACACCAGCCAGTGAGTGTTGTCTTTACATTGGTTTAAACTTTTAGTACAGTATCCACCTGACATGAACATCTGCCTTGAGTGTTCTAATCCCAAGTAGTGGTATGCAGCCATTTACACCTGGCGTGATCATCATTTATGGCTGAATCTGGTGGCTCACACTTCATTTGTTGATAAATTAAACCTTCTGATCTTTGTTGATGTACATGTGTGGGCTGGTATAAATGAGGAGACCACAGGAAATGCTAATGTAGCTTTTAAACAAATGCTGACGGAGACTAGCTGTTGTGATGACACAGTTGTTTAAGGAGCCCTTCAGCATTGTTATAGACTGAGCATCATCATGACGCAAGTCACCATTCAGACTACAAATGTCATGTAAGTCGATGCATCCTGTACTACCTCTAAAGGTGGTCTGAGTAATCAGATTACAACGTGAGTCCACCCCGTCACAATGCCAGGTGTAAACAAAAAAGGTCAGTTTTGACAAATTGGATGTCTGACTCATGATTTCCTTTAAACTTGTTTCACATCTTACTCACTTTCTAACTTTTAATCTCTGCTAATCTTACTAAACTCTAAAGCTAATTTATGAACTAAGTTTGTTCTAGCTTATCAGTTTATTTTGTAACTATCTTTTTCTTTTGTTTGTTTTATGTACCCTGTCCTCTTTCTCTCTTTTTGTCTTTTTTCTCCCTTTTTGTCTTGCATGTGCAGAGTTCTAAGGTTAGTGCAAATCCTGTAAGTTTCCATTTTATTACTTTTCTAATATTTGTTTAATGTGTTTAATTGTTTGATTTCCACTGCTCTAATAACTAACATTAGCATCATCTCTGATGACTGTTTTTTTTATTGAATTTAGCCCCGTGTTCAGTTTTTTTGCTTTATTTGCTTCTACAAAAAACAGTGAATGAGTGTCTGTCTTCAGAGGTGTTTATACTGAACAGTTGTAAAGTTATTCAGTGTGAAAGGTCATTGATGCTGCTGTTAATAGTGTCTAAAGTATAGTGGCCGCATATTAAAATGAAAGCAATTTTACAGTCAATTATGTCATTATCTATGAAATAATAAAGGGTACAGTTCCAGTTTTATGTGTGTATATCATATGGTAGCCTAAATTCAAATAGATATGCCTCCACTAATAAGATGATTCAGGTCTCATAACATGACTCGAAAAAATGTTTATGATCGGACTCTTCACAGTGTTGGACTCGCCTGACACGTGTTGGGTTCTGGTTGTTTTTTACACTCCAGTTTTCTCCAAAGCAGGTAGTCAAAGTAGTGAGTAGATAGCATCAGCCAGCCCCCTCTTCTGGCCAAACCAAGCACAATGCCAGACATCTGTTTATCTGATCTGCTTCCTTTCTTAGGGCTTTTAGTTTTACATTTACAGTTAAAAATTAGGACGTTTCCAGGGACTACTCTAGCCAAAAATAGGCCACCAAAATATGTGGACAAATGGGAAAAAATTGGTCACCCTACTTTGACGTGGTTGGTGAAAAAACACTTTTTTGCTCTAAATGTAAACAGTCAGCTATGTTTGTTTACTAAAATGTGCTTCTTTACTTTGAGCATTTTGAGCTATGAGAACAGTGTAGATGACAAGTAATGGAAGCTTTCACTGCGCATAAATCAAGTCAATAAAAGAGTTCAAGTCAGGCTTCAAGATTCCTGCTACTGCAGTTTCTAGATGCCCCCCCCACACACACACACACCAATATCTGAGGATTTAAGCCTACAAAATGCTATTTGCTGTTTAAGCTTCCATTACTCATATATCCTGTGCAAAACTAAAGAAGCATCATTTGATACTAATCATGCCTTTACTGTCTCAAATACATCACTTCAAATGTGAACTTAGCAGAGCTTAAGAATACGTCTATAAACTGAGTGGTCACACAGAGTCTTGTGTGTGTGTGTGTGTGTGTGTGTGTGTGTGTGTGTGTTGGTCATGAAGAAGCAGGGGAGCTCTTGCTCTCAGAGGGGAGTTAAGAACAGTGAGGTGAATCCCCTCCCAGGCAATTCTTCCTCAGGGGGAGAGGTGGGTGAAACCCTGAGCCTAGGTTAAAACTCCCTTAATGCACTGCTGCGTATAGTCCCCTATCTACACTGTATGGGCCGCGTTCCTGGACAGAGCATACATTTATTCCTGAATTTCAATGGAAAATCAGATCCTTGTGTAGTCCAGGGAAGCCCTGTCTGGGAAGCTGGTCCTCTGTGTTAAAGAGCAGCCGACATAAAATTCATCACCTTCAGCGTCACATCTGAGAATATTTATATCTATCAGTATATGCACCCCGTATCCAGATTTAACCTAAACCTAAGCTAAAGATTTTAATGGTAAAGCAGCTTGGTTGAAGATTAGTCTCAATCCATGGCCCACCATCGTTACTGTGGATCTTCTGCAGACTAACAGATTTCACCTGTATCCATAAAGTACAGCCAAAACATCTGGTGCATGAGATTTTTCTGAGTTTGGCACTGGCTAATGTAGCTAACAAGTACACCAGTTAAACAACAAGGTTAATTTATGTGTGAAATGTGCATTTTTGAGGCCCCGAGTGGCTCAGCAGGCTAATCCCGGTCATGCTGTTTGCCATCAACAGCCGGGGCCCAAGAGAGCAAAAATTGGCTGTGCTCTCTCTGGGCGGGTAGGTGGCTCTCACTCTCCCTATCACTTTTACAGTGCAATGTCCACTGGCTCAGGCGTCTACTGATTGGTCCGGTCGGACCTGGGGACCCTGTGTGCCTTCCTCCGAGCGCGTTAGGCTCTCCAGTGACGGTGTATCAGCGGTGGTTCGAAAAAGAAGCAGTGGCTGCATCACACGCAACGGAGGAGGCTTGTGCTTGCCTGCACCCTCCTAGAGTCAGGGACATTGCAAAGTGATGGGGAGAGGCCCAACAGAGGGATGGGCTAATTGGCTACCACTACATTGGGAAGGGGTTAAAAAAAAAAAGAAATTTGCATTTTTGGTTGGTGTAGTGTAAGAACGCTGAACGTGATGAAGGTGATATTAATCCGAACACTGGAAATGCTGCCTGGTCACCTGGAGCACTTCATCACTTTGGGCTTGGTCAGTGCAAGGTGTTCACAGCTTCACTTGCCTGTTCCCCCACTTACACTTCCCTGAGTTCAGATCGAGCACACGTCTGTATGTGTGAGTGTGTGTTCACCACCAAACATCACTGTTTCCTGTCACACGCCTTTGTGTCTGTCACTTAGAAATCATGTTTACATACTTTCCACCACTTGCCTCGGGTGTGGTCCATCAGCTAAGATGTACCTAGCTTCTTCGGTTTAGGATTAGGGATGCGAACAAACACTAGAACTCATCGTTTACACCACCAACAAGTAAGAACGTCACAAAAACTTCTCTCAGCTTACTCAAACCACTTCCAGATCTAAAGGAAGGTGTCACAGACTAGCTGATGTGAGTATGGCTTACTATGCATACAGCATCACCACTGTAGGCTCTTTATACACATGCAGATTAGATCAAAGTTGGATTTCTGAAAGCCATCATCACTAAAAGTGACTCAAGGTCAGCACTTAGAGTTGATGGTGAGAGGTGATGGACAACCTTCAGGTACACAAGTGTTTGTTATTAAACTCAAACTCACATTGTGTCCTTAATTATGTTAACTGGTCTACTAGTCACATCTGGGGGCAGTTGCTGATGGATGTTTAGGAAAATGACTGGACCATTTAAGTGAGTTTTAGTGCTTGTTAGCAGCATTAGCCTGGCAGTAAATAAAGAAGTCAAATTTAGATGTCATTCAGACAGATTGACCACATCTGAGGTAGGTGGAAATGTTTGTGAATATGCTCTTTAAGTGAACTGGTCTTTTAATGGTTTTATAAGCATTTGTTATGTATGTAAATGCATATGCTGTGATGTTCAATACCTCTTGGCTGTGTTGTGTATGTAGACGGAGTTGGAGAATGTGGAGGCGACTCAGGGCATGTCTTCAGAAACAGCGGTGACATTTCTCAGTAGGCTGATGGCTATGGTGGACGTGTTGGTATTTGCTAGCTCTCTCAACTTCAGCGAGATCGAGGCTGAGAAGAACATGTCCTCCGGAGGACTGATGCGCCAGTGTCTGAGACTAGGTGTGTGTGCATGTGTTTGCTGTATATTTCACCAACAAATATGGCCTTTACACCGAGTGTAAGAATGTACAGTATATCGCCTGTCAGAAGTGAGGAGACACTAGGACTCCCAGACTGTTGTCATACAGATAAGCTGTTATTCAGCTCTGTTTTAACTGTTAAAATCTCACATTTAAAACTAAAAACTTAAGAAGTAAATTTTAAAAAAGCTTGGAATCAGTTATTACCTGACAATATTGCCCGACCCCACACATTTGCCCTCCTTCTTTAATATCAGCACTTAAACATCTGCCAATGAAAGCAAAAAGGCTTTTAACAGTTTATTCTTTTATCAGTTGTTTTGAGAAGATTCACAAAACCTGCTTTTTCTATCAATTTAAACTCTTTTACTGTTCCTGTCATAGTGTTAGTTGAGCCAGAAGATCTTCTAACATAAGCAAAGTTAAAATGAAAGTGTACAATCATTAGCTAAAGTGCGTGCACTCAGGGGAATCTGACCTCCACATTTAACCCATGTGTGCAGTGAAATACACATTCACACTAGGGGGCAGTGGGCAACCCCCATGCATGTTGCCCAGGAAGCAGATGGGGATTAGATGCCATGCTCACAAGACTGGGTTCCTAACCACCAGACCATAGTAACATTTTACTTATTCATGTTTGGATTCCTTTGATACTGGTTCACATCTCTCTCTCTCACTCACTCACTCTTTTTCACTCTCACTCTTTCTCACTTACTCACTCTTTCTCACTTACTCTCACTCTTTCTTTCTCTTTCTCACTCTCACTCTTTCTCACTTACTCTCTCTTTCTCTTTCTCACTCTCACTCTTTCTCACTCACTCTCTCTCACTCTCACACACCCTCTCTCTCTTTCTCTCTCACTCTTTCTCACTTAATCTCTCTCACTCACTCTCTCTATCTCTCTCTCACACTCTCTCTTTCTCACTCTCTCTCTGTCTCTCTCTCTCACACACACTCTCTCACACACTCTCACTCTCTCTCACACTCTCACTCTTTCCCACACACCCTCTCACTCTCTCACACACCCTCTCTCTCACTCTCTCACACACCTTCTCTCTCTCTCTCACACACACCCTCTCACTCTCTCACACACACCCTCTCACTCTCTCACACAACCTCTTTCTCTCTCACACACACCCTCTCACTCTCACACACACCCTCACACCCTCTCTCTCTCACTCACTCTCACTCTCACACACCCTCTCTCTCTCTCTTTCTCTCTCTCTCACTCTTTCTCACTTACTCACTCTCTCTCTCTTTCTCTTTCTCACTCTCTCTCTTTCTCTTTCTCACTCTCTCTTTCTCTTTCTCACTCTCTCTCTCTCTCTCTCTTTCTCTCTCACTCTCTCACACTCTCTCTCTTAATGTCACACTCTCTTTCTCTCTCAATCTTTCTCACTTAATCTCTCTCTCTCTCACTCACTCTCTCTCACTCACCCTCTCTCTCACTCACTCTCTGTCTCTCTCTGTCTCACATACTCTCACTCTCTCTCTCACACTCTCTCACACTCTCACTCTCTCTCACACTCTCACTCTTTCTCTCACACTCTCACTCTTTCTCACACACCCTCTCACTCTCTCACACACTCTCTCACTCTCTCACACACACCCCCTCTCTCTCTCTCTCTCTCACACACACACACACTCTCTCACTCTCACACACACCCTCTCTCTCTCTCACACACCCTCTCTTTCTCTCTCTCTTTCTCTCTCACACTCTCTCTCTTTCTCTCTCACACACAAACTCTCTCACTCACTCTCTCTCTCTCTCTCACACACACACACTCTCTCACTCTCATACACACTCTCTCACTCTCACACACACCCTCTCACTCTCTCACACACCCTCTCTCTCTCTCACACACCCTCTCTTTCTCTCTCTCTTTCTCTCTCACACTCTCTCTCTTTCTCTCTCACACACAAACTCTCTCTCACTCACTCTTTCTCTCTCTCTCACACACACACACTCTCTCACTCTCATACACACTCTCTCACTCTCACACACACCCTCTCACTCTCTCACACACCCTCTCTCTCTCTCACACACCCTCTCTTTCTCTCTCTCTTTCTCTCTCACACTCTCTCTCTTTCTCTCTCACACACAAACTCTCTCACTCACTCTCTCTCTCTCTCTCACACACACACACTCTCTCACTCTCATACACACTCTCTCACTCTCACACACACCCTCTCACTCTCTCACACCCTCTCTCTCTCTCACACACCCTCTCTTTCTCTCTCTCTTTCTCTCTCACACTCTCTCTCTCTCTCTCTCACACACTCTCACTCTCTCACACACCCTCTCACTCTGTCACACACGCTCTCACACACCCTCTCTCTCTCTTTCTCTCAGTGTGCTGTGTTGCTGTGAGGAACTGTTTGGAGTGCAGGCAGAGACAGAGAGATCGAGGCAGCAAATCTTCGCTGCCCATCAGCAAGACCCAAGAGAACCTTCAAAGTGCAGCATCCGCCAGCAAGGTCACACACACATACACACACACACTCCCACACACTCCATGATGCATAAACAAGTTTAATACACTTGTGCGCACACACACACCAAATATAGACTTACCTTTATGGACACTAGGTATGCACAGAATAAACCTGCTCTGGATGTTACAGTAAGCAGCAGTTCACAGCTATTTTAATTCAGAGCCCATCCACACACGTCCAGTTTTTTTATTCTCTGCATTTTTTCCCCACATGAAAATAGCTTTTTTGTCACTGACTTTTTCAGAAATATGCTCCCGAGTGGAGGTTTTTGAAGACCTGCCGAGCAAAAACTGACTGTGAACACAGCTGGACTGTTAGTGTTTGCTCAGTTATAAATATGTATTACTGAGTTTAACTATCTTTGCATTTCAGCATAGCACAGATGTCAGACTCTACTGCTCTGTTAGAAATACTAGAGAACTGCTCATCTCTTCTCAGGACTGTAGTGTTGCAGAGGTTGTGTCTCTGAGGAAAGTTTGTATTGTGTTGTTATTCTTCTTTTGTTTAAAGATCTCTTAAGCTTAGTGGAACCTCTGTTATTGTACAATTCGGTTATCGTCTGCTTTTTGCGGGGAAATTGTGTCTGTTATTGTACATCCAGCCATTAATTTTGTGAAAACAAAGCATCCGCCCACGCAGTCGTCATTCTGGCTTTGTTTCTCGTTGATAACGCTCAAAACAAACGAAAACACTTCACACTAAAGCGACAGCTCAGCACTTCTGCCTTAAAATGGATGCAAAATAAATAGTGGCCAAGATCGGGTGTTTAAAACAAATGTTGCCGGCTTGACCACACCAGCACTCTCTAAAACAGAGCGTAAACCCATAAGAGTGATGTTAAATGTTTATTCATTTTGTTCATTCATTTCATTAGTGTTTCGTATTGATTTCTCATTGTGTTCTGTATGTAAAACTGTAGTTATTCTATATAAAATGTATTTTTGTTCATATTTTGGAGTGTCTGGAACATATTGATTTGATTTACATTATTTTATGGGAAATATTGCTACAGTTATTGTTTGTTTCGGTTATCATTGAATGATACAATGACGAAAGCCGAGGTTCCACTGTATTGTGATTTTTGTGGTCTTTTCTGTGAATTGAACAAATACAGTGGAGTAGACATGACCCCATAACCCAATCCACACATCCCCGTCAAACTCTTAGGACAGCTTACTGTTCTGTATTTTGTACAAGACACATACTCATAGTTTCACTTTGCGGCAGTTCTGTGATGCTCTTGGTTTGGTCTGGTCGTGAGCGTTTTGTGCTCTCCTGAGGATGGAGAGATTTTCACGCAGACCTTTTTTTAATAGAGGAAAAAAGGTGTGTATGTCTGTAACAGTAGCCTTTCTGCACTGTTGTGTTGTTTCTGTTTAGAGTGCCATAGCCAATGTCCCCCGTAACCTTTCTCCCATCAAGGACCCTGACAGGCTGCTGCAGGACGTTGACATCAACCGCCTGAGAGCCGTCGTCTTCAGAGATGTGGTGAGAAGTGTGTTTGTGAGGGTGTGAATGTGTGAGACAGATGGCAAGTTTGATGTCTTTTTTCATTAAAAAAAAATTGCCAGTCACTAAATATTTAGTTTAAAAGAAAGGAATAATCCTGCACTTTAAACCTCTTTATCGGGCACGTCTGTAGCATCTGTATCATAGAAACCAAAGGAAGCAACTGTCCATTGATTATTATTATATGTGCCATGAATCAGTGGTATTTCTGCCTTTTTGGAGCACCTATTTAGTATTTCAATCTTTTTTCCCCTCAATATGCTGTGTGTGTGTGTGTGTGTGTGTGTGTGTAGGATGACAGTAAGCAGGCTCAGTTCCTGGCTCTGGCTGTGGTCTACTTCATTTCTGTCCTCATGGTGTCCAAATACCGAGACATTCTGGAGCCACAGCGTGAGATTGGCAGGTCCAGCAGCCTGTCAGGAAGAAGCATTCGACAAGAGATTAATTCCCCCACCAGCACAGGTGAAGCTCAAAGCTCATCCCTCTCTCTGCTGCTGCACATCATACATCTCTGACCGCTGCAGTGTCCTTCAGAGAATGCTAGAATGGGTTTGTGTTGGGGTGTATGTACATGCACATATGTATATATAACCTTGTCCTTCTGACAGAACTGTGTGTGTGTGTGTGTGTGTGTGTGTGTGTGTCATTGTTGGTATGGATGGATAGGTGCATTACCTTCCCTGACTTTTTTCTGCCATATGGAATCCTCCAATACTCTATACTGATTTATTCATATTGTCCTCTCTCTCTCTCTGTCTGACTCTCTGTCTGACTCTCTCTTTCACTGAGAGCAGAACTGTTAAGCTGCATGTGAGATTCTGGCATGTTAATGGAGTTGGCGCTCCCCCTGGCAGCATATTAACAAACTTCTTCTT
>BRDA01000338.1:401-23024 GCA_036984385.1 Crenuchus spilurus | reverse complement strand
TTCTGGATTTTAGATTTTCATGAGCTATAAGTCAAACTGGTCAGCAGTAAAACAAAAAAGGATTGAAATGTCACTTTACATGTAACAAATATAAAATATGACAAATTTTTTATAAAATTACGTTTTCTCAATAGTCTGTGTTTGAGATCTGCTAGTACATTTTGGATGCTTTCAAAAGCTATTTTGAAGTGCATTTACCAAATGAAAGAGTTTTCACAGTCCAGCATGCAGAGGTAGAGCAGTGTTATGAATTGTGTTTGGTGCATCTAGTATATTTGTGCTTTTTCTGATCATGTTTGTAAATGTACTTTATTTCTAGCATCTTTTCGTCCCAGAGTATTTACCTCCAGAGGCAAGTTTCCTCCTAAAATTCATGAATACCCTAACAAACACAAGAAGCGAAACACTTTTTGGATGGAAATTGCTCTTGAATCTGCACTAGAGTGTTGAGAGCTTTCCTCCACAGCTGCTGCTGAAGAGACACTCGCCATTCAAAAGCTGATTTACTAAATGAACTAATTATCGGCTCCGCAGCCACACTCATCAACCCTATTCAGCAACTGACTGTGTATAACATAATCAGCAAATTTGATCTTTGTTTGATCAAATTAATGAACTTTTTCCCTTTAATGTTTCTTTTGTTTCATTTGCAGTGTAATTAACAATCATGTTTGATTAGGAAACAAAATCATTTTACTGACAATGTAGTTGGTGCAAATCTTTGTAGCGTAGCTCTGTGTGAGGATGTGTGACATTAAGATAATAAATAGCCTGCTTTCTTTCAGGTCCTGTGGTTCTGAGCACACCAGCCCAACTGGTGGCTCCTGTGATTGTTGCCAGGGGAACGCTGTCCATCACCACCACAGAGATTTACTTCGAGGTGGATGAGGATGATTCTGCTTTTAAGAAGACTGATGCAAAGGTCTGCTCATCTGCTCTAAATATACAGACTGCTGAAATGTTTAAATGTTTGCATATTTTGGGCTGCCCTGCTAAACTAACTAGTTGACTAACCAGTCATAGGATTCTTAGTTTTACTGAATGCATTGTGATTTTTTACATTTCTACACTGGGCTCGTGTTCATATTAATCGATATTGGATCATTCAAATGAAAATCAATTTGAAATGAAAAATTGTTTTTTTTTAAACCCACCCCAATTTTTTCATCATTTTTTTTCTAATATTTTTCATATTAATATCAGTTATTACAGCACATATTTCAAATTGCTAAATGAACTCATAAGCTATTTTGCCTCAATATTTTATTATGTTTATTATCTTCAACTGACAACAGACACAACTCGAGCTCATACAAACAGAAGGTCTATTTTGGAGTGGAGATGGGAAACCAGTTACTTTGTTTTCACAACCAGGAGAACTGTACTTCAGCCCTAGCAGCTAAACTTGTTTAACTGTCACTCAGCAGTGATACCACACCTGTCACAAACTGCTGTCATTTCAGTCTGATATGGGGTTTGGATCTAGAGCCAGCTCAGTAAATGTTAGCAATAACAGCTAGTACACTGCAAGCATCATGAAGGTTTCAATGTTCTGTCCCTTCAACTAAGGCTACCACATTGTCCACCCCAAGCCCACCAACCTACCTGCCTTTTTTATTTAAAAAAACTAAAATATTACTGAAGTAGTATATAAAACATTCATTTATTATCATTTATTAACATATATTTATTCACTTTTTTCTCTATTGGTTAATAGTCATGTCAGCAGCTCAGAATGAATAAACTCCACCACAGATCGTGCAGTTGGACTTGTATTCATTATGTCTTTGTAAACAGGGCAACGACAGTTCTGTAACCAGGGCAACGACAGTTGTGTAACCAGGGCAACGACAGTTGTGTAACTAGGGCAACAAAGACTCTGCAACCAGGGTGATGATGACATTAATGTGTAATCACACTCAGAATTTTGTCTCTTGGTTGAACCTTGTTTCTTGTAAAGCTGCTTTGGTTTATTCACTGTTCTGTTGTTCTCACCTCTGTGATGATGAGTTGTAGTGTGTATGAAAATACAGCATTTAATTGTGTCTTGTATTGAATCAATAAGGGATGCAACATTTTATTTTCCTATACAGGACGATCCTGTATTTTAAATGACTGTTGTAAACCTTGCCGTAAACACATCACTCCATCACATTCTTTGAAACATATACCTGGAGTCATAGCTCAGGAGAATCAAATCAAGCTCAGGATAACCCTTATGACAGTCCTGTTGTTCACGTTCAAGAATGCATCAGTCATGCGGTGGGTCAATGAAAAAAGTAAAAAATCCTGAAAAAAAAATTGTTAGGGAAGATTTTTAAAACTGCTTTGACAATCTCCAGTTTAACCAGCCATGATTATAAAGTGTATTCAGATCAAGCAAACATTGCTTGGAAATCTCAAGTCAAGTAGCCTTAATAGTTAACATTTGTAGAATCAACCTTCCTACTATTATAGCTGTTGTGTATGTGTGTGTTCAGGTATTGGCATATTCAGAAGGCCTACATGGGAAGTGGATGTTCAGTGAGATCAGAGCAGTGTTTGCCAGACGTTACTTGCTGCAGAACACCGGCCTGGAGGTTTTCATGGCCAACAGGAGTAAGAATGCTTCTGTATTTTTAACATAAAAGAAATATCAGCATCATTACATACATTAGTGCTCATTGATTTCTACCTTTTTTACCGTTTTATCCCCAACAGCATCGGTTATGTTCAACTTCCCAGACCAGGCTACAGTCAAAAAGGTGGTATACAGTTTACCCCGCGTGGGGGTGGGCACCAGCTATGGTCTCCCTCAGGCAAGGTAGGACTCTTATTCTTAAAGTATGTTGAAGTGTTATAAAGTATAAGCACTGATTTGAGATTAGGCTTCATTCATTCTATTAAAATATCAGAGAAACTGATCTCTGATCACTGCACTTTGATTATTTTATTCTTTCATATTTTTCCTCAACTTTGTGTTTTATGACGTATCTGCCCTGCTTGCAGACGGATCTCTCTGGCCACACCTCGGCAGCTTTTTAAGTCCTCCAACATGACGCAGAGGTGGCAGAGACGGGAGATTTCCAACTTTGAGTACCTCATGTTTCTCAACACCATTGCAGGTGAGAAGTGAGAGCTCAGTGAGGTCCATGAGCTGATGAAATACCCTTTTTTCCTAGACGAATCATCAGAACATAGATGCATTTGCATAGACACTGATTTATATACTAAGGTCTGACCCTCTTTCTGTGTATTTGTCTCCAGGGAGAACGTACAACGATCTAAACCAGTACCCAGTCTTCCCCTGGGTCATCACTAACTACGAGTCTGAAGAGCTGGACCTCACCCTGCCTGGCAACTTTAGGGACCTGTCAAAGGTACACCCTGATCATCCCCATGTAGCCCTTGTTCTAGACCCAGTGCAAGCAAAACCTGGCCACACCACATTCTTCTGAAACCTCTTGATTAAATAACTGGACATCCAATTTTACGGATTAATTTTTTTATTTTTTATTTTTGGGTGGGGGGGGGGTAAACTCCTGTGTCACATTAACATTGGCTGTTGCTTATTGCCACTCTTACTATCTGTAACAGAGGTACTCACACTACAAGATGCATAGCATAGAATTTCAGACATGTTTTACAGTACCGCATGGGCTGCAACAGTACACAGGGTGGGAGAATTGTATAGGTGTGGTGGCGGGTGAGCGCAGTGATCTGTCGCCCAAAAATCAAGGCTACAATCACGTGTGCAGCCAGCAAAATAAAAAATGACTGACTGTTCTGATAAGTTTGTGTAAGTCATGCTATTTGTTTTTGTTATCCTTAATTTTCTGCCATTTTCTTTCTCTCAGCCAATCGGAGCCCTGAATCCAAAGCGTGCAGCTTTTTATGCAGAGCACTATGAGACGTGGGAGGAGGATGGAACCCCACCACATCACTACACATCTCTCTACTCCACTGCTACCTCCACTCTGCTCTGGCTCCACAGAATAGTGAGTTCAGTTCTCTTGTGTGACCTCTGCACGCTGTCATGTGCTACATTATACTGAATGTTGTCCTTCTATACAGCCTACATTTATACTGCACACAGTTTTCACTACTGAACTGCACATATAACACTATCCATCTGAACAGAGAGGTAAAGAGTTCAGCCTCAAAATACATTTTCTTCTGTGTGCTTTTGTCTTTTAGGAGCCCTTCACTACATTTTACCTGAATGGGAATGATAAGAAGTTTGACCACCCAGAAAGAACATTCTCTGGTATCATACGTTCCTGGAGGAGCTGCCAGAGGGACACGTCTGATGTCAAGGTGAGACAAAATGACCAACTGTGCCCGTGGCTGGTTTAGACACATTTAGCAGAAGAAAGCTTAATTTTCAAAGAGAAATAATCAGCCGTTTCATTTTTCTAAGTATCCTTTTTTTGTGGAGCAGGAGCTGATCCCAGAGTTCTACTACCTCCCTGAGATGTTTGTGAACAGTAATAGTTATGATCTGGGTGTGAGAGAGGATCGCACACCTGTGAGTGATGTGGAGCTTCCAGCCTGGGCCAAGAAACCAGAGGACTTTGTTCGTATCAACAGGATGGTAAGGAATAAGGCTGTGTGTACACGTATTTATACATCATCACGAGTTTTCTTTCTGTCTTTTATTTGTAGTGCACAGTTCAGCTTCTACAGTGCAGTTGTAATCTCTGAATTCCTCAGTATTACAGGTTAAATTTAACATCCTAAACACTCGATTAGCTAAGCAGTTTTTGAGTTTGAAGCTAGTGAGTGATAATTAAAGTGTTGAGGTTCAAGCTTACATGACTTTTTATAGCTTAAAGTTTGCCATCAACAGCCAGGGCTAAAGAGAGCAAAAATTGGCAGTGCTTTCTCTGATTGGGTAGATGGTGCTCTGACTCTCCCTATCACTCGCACAATGCAATGTCAGCTGGCTCAGGCGTATACTGATTGGTCCATTTGGATCTGGGAATCCTGCGCTTTCCTCCGAGCGCGTTGGCTCCCCAGTGACGGTGTATCAAGTGGTAGTCCGAAAAGCAGCGGTGGCTGTATCGCAACGGAGGAGGCGTGTGCATGTCTTCACCCTCCTAGAGTCAGGGACAGTGCAAAGTGATGGGGAGAGCCACTAATGGGTTGGGTTAATTGGCGACTACCACATTAGGAAAGGGAGAAAATTGGCAAAAATTAAGGAAAAAAAAAAAAAAAAAAGTTTGCCATCGTATGTAAAATTCTGTTATTTGATGTTTTTTTGTAAGACAGTTTTAACCATCAGCTGTTTGACAAGTGAATTTCAGGTCATGTTAATCTCTTTACATGTGTAGTTTGAGCTACAGTGTGGTTTAATTTCCTCTTTATGACAAAGCTTCTGTAGTATAACCAGCAGCATTTTTGAACTCCAGACTTTGCTTGAATTTGATGGAGTTGCTCCGTCCACAGTAAATGCACTATATAGATCTTTTATTGTAATTACGGTGCCAATATTATCAACCCAGTCCTCAGTAAATGCTCTGGCCTTTCTCAGGCACTGGAGAGTGAGTTTGTGTCGTGCCAGCTGCACCAGTGGATCGATCTGATCTTCGGCTATAAGCAGAGAGGACCGGAGGCAGTGAGAGCACTGAATGTGTTCCATTACATGTCCTATGAAGGCTCAGTCAACCTGGACACCATAACAGACCTGCAGCTCAGAGAGGTGACACACACTTCCTTTCAATACTTTCTCCTACGTGCTTTAAAGCGAGTCACACTGCAGTGATCCACCTACACCGTTTTCCTATGAGGGCTGAGATCCGAACAGCTAAAATGTGTTTAGTGTCCTCAATTACTCTCCTCTGCCTTTGTGAAGCAGCAGTATAATTTCCAGTCCAGCTGAATAATAGCATGGAGGTCAGGTTTCAGGGCTGTCCTTTTCTCTGACCTCACTCAGACAGCCTCTCAGCCCATTCTGCACAGTACAATATGTTCTCTTCGGTTTGAGTCGAGGTTTGTTGTTTGTTTTTTTTTATCCCTCTCTTGCTTCCTGTTCCTGTTTCTATTTTCTGTTTCTCCAATTATGCCTGGCTCTCAGCATTGCCAGAGGCCTCACACTTTATCTCTGGCCGTCATCATGTGAAAGCTCTATTGTGTGCTCATCTAATTAGGCAGACAAAGCTGGAAGAGACACGTGGGCACTGATCAACACTTCAGCTTCAGCTGCTGTCTCATTTACAGTTCTCCACCTAGAACACTCGCTCATTCTCTCTCAGTTTGGCTTGCTCTACCTTGCAGTTTCGTGCTGTATCTTGCTCCTTCATAATCTGTTTCTCCTGCTTTTTCTATCTTTGTATATATAGTCTATGGAGACTCAGATCCAGACATTTGGCCAGGTTCCCTCTCAGCTACTGATCGAGCCTCATCCTCCACGCAGCTCTGCCATGCATCTGGTGAGACTACCTGACTACCTACAGTCATACGATAGTCCTGTGGTATTATATACTATGTAAACAGTGATCAACTGATGGAAAGCATTAAATCAGTGAATGGAATCTGTACAGAAATTGATATATAAGCTTATCCATCTTATTAAGGTTATATATTAGTAGTGATATTACATAATATATATTACTGGTAAATAATATAATACCTATAGTACAATATAATAAAGTATCCCTTTCTGACTAATACATACACTATATGTCCAAAAGCATCCATTTGTTCAGTTTATAAATTTAGTTGAACGCTCTGGAGAGGCCGTACATGAGCCTAAGGTCACCATTCCCAATGCCAAATGTCAGCTACATGGGTATAAACCCTCCAAGCAATGGGCTGTGAAGCACGTTTGTGAACAAGAACTAAACATCCAACATCAGTACCTGACCTCACTAATGCTAATTCTTGCTGTAATTCTTAAAACATCTGCAGTAAAGCCTTAAAAAAGTACTGTTACTGCAACAAAAGGGGTCAAAATCTATGATTTCAGCAGGTATCTGCAAACTTTTGGACAAATAGTGGTCATGCATGTGCACAAGGACAGAGCACTTTTTAGATTCAGACTTTTAAACCAGCCAGACCGTCCTCCCTCTGACCTAAGCAGACCTTATCCTTTATCCCCTATATGTCACCTCTGTACCTATAACCTCCCTTATAGCTCCTTATACTTACCTTAATGTTCCATTTTAACATACCTCTCCTTCCTTTGTCTCCCTCTCTTTCCTCCAACCGTCCTTCCTTCCCCCTTTGCCTCTTTCATCTTCCTACTCTCCTTCCTTTTCCTCTATGGCTGCATCTCTCGCTGTCCGTCTGTCTCTCTCGCTCTCTTTCTCTTCATCAGTGTTTCCTTCCTCAGAGTCCGCTCATGTTTAAGGATCAGATGCAGCAGGATGTAATCATGGTGCTGAAGTTTCCCTCTAACTCTCCAGTCACGCATGTGGCGGCTAACACGTTGCCTCACCTGAGCGTCCCCGCCGCCGTCACTGTCACCTGCAGCCGCCTGTTTGCCGTCAATCGCTGGCACAACACCGTCGGTGAGAGCTGCCACCCAGTATGGCACACCTCACCTCATCACCCCAAACACATACCCAGCAGTGTCAGGCATACGCTTTAACATGTACAGCAGACACTGTACCACACATATTGAGGCAAAAGTTTGGACATACCTGAATGAATGTGTTTACTATATAACGCAGAACTTGCAAATGTAAAGGGGAATAATATTAAATTTTATTAAAAATAAATAAATTAATTAATTAAATTTAATTAAATGTAGGCAATATACTTTAAATACTTAGTATACACCAATCAGCCATAACATTAAAACGTCCTGCCTAAGTAGGTCTCCCTAAATACCATTACCTTCGCAAGGCCTCTGAAGGTGTCCTGGAGGTGTTTCTGCCAAAGATCAGACTGTCCAGCACATCCATATGATGATTGATCTGATTGAGGCCAACTCAGTACACTTTGTTCAAACCATTTCTGAACAATTTTGCGATGACAGGGTGTATTATCCTGTTGAAAGAGGCCAATGCCATTAAGCAGTACCACTACTGTGAAGGGCTGTACTTGTTCTGCACACTGTGTTTGGGTAGGTGATGCATGGCGAAATAACGTCCACGTGACCAGATTTCAGAACACTGGCCGGAGCA
Source organism: Crenuchus spilurus (assembly GCA_036984385.1). Lineage (NCBI taxonomy): Eukaryota > Metazoa > Chordata > Actinopteri > Characiformes > Crenuchidae > Crenuchus > Crenuchus spilurus. The sequence goes on along the minus strand of BRDA01000338.1, from coordinate 14,916 downwards.
TCACACTGCTTTTTCTGGCTTTTCTCTTCTTCCCATAGTATATCCTGGTGCCACCTCTTCCCCAAAAGAGAAACACACCCACAATTAAGGCCATACACATGATGTAAAAGAGAATGTGAATCATCACACCAGGTTACACTTGTCCTATGCAATATGGTCCAGTTGTGACACACATGCACATTGTAGGTGCTGTCAGCATTGGAGAGGGTTCAGCACTTTTGCCTGGTTTGTAGATGCACAGCAAGCTGTAATGCATTCAATGTTCAGACGCCTTTCTATCATTGCATATCAAAAGCTTTTCTGTAGAATCGGACCTAATGAACTAGCCTTCATCCCCCATGCACATCAGTAAGCCTTGGGTGCCCATGACCCTGTCTCCAATTCACCAGTTGTTCTTTTTGGACACATTTTGTTTTTGGATACTACTGCATGCAAAGAGTACCCCACAAGACCAGCTGTTTTAGAAATTGTCTGACTCTGTTGTCTAGAGCCATCACAGTTCCTTGTCAAAGTTGCTTATTTTTCACATTAACTTCAAGAACCAACTGTTCATTTGCTAAAAGTCTCGCTCATTGACAGGTGTCACTGTAACAAGATAAAACGTTATTTGAGTTGCATGTTTTACTGTTGTGGTTGATCAGTGTGCATATTTTAAGTGCTTAGTGCTCAGCGTATATGTATCCTCTTTTATTACTGCTGTAAAAGCATCCCAGGTGGCTGTTTTTGAAGTTGAAAAGCAACAGCAATGCTACATCAAGACAAACAGGCTACTACAATTTTAATAGTTTGGAATAAATACCATTTCAAAATGCTTTGTTTGTCTTGTGGAAAATAAGAATAACCCTCTGTGATGGGTCCAAACCTGGAATTTTTATTGAGGAATTATTGAGGAATCTCTCAAATAGCTTTTGTGCAGAATGTATGTATAAATAAATGTCTGTGTTCTGTGCAGGTCTCAGGGGAGCCCCAGGTTACTCTTTGGAACAGGCTCATCACCTTCCTATTGAGATGGATCCTCTAATAGGTAATGTGGAGCACTTTCAGCTGCACAGTAACTTCAGAGAGAACCAGGCTTAAAGAACTTTCGTGCAAAGTTGATCTTGTAGTGATTTGGTGCTTTCATACAGTAAATACTGGTTAATAGTTTAAAAGTTGTTAATATTCTTATTTTATTATTTTTGTGGAATGGTGATGAGTAGTTTTATAATTACTGAGGTATAACTGGGTACATGAAGTTTAGCCTTTTACTGGACTTATATATGAAAAAACCTTGTCCAACTCGTTTATTTTTTCTTTTTTTACTTTGTTGATCTTTGTAACTCCATGATTAATGATTTTCCCTCTTATTTTCCAATAATTACAGCTAATAACTCTGGAGTTAATAAAAGGCAAATCACTGATCTGGTGGACCAGAGCATTCAGATCAACACACACTGTTTTGTGGTCACTGCTGACAATCGCTACATTTTAGTCTGCGGCTTCTGGGACAAGAGCTTCCGAGTGTACTCCACAGAAACAGGTGTGTGTGTGTTGGATATACACCTGTTTGTTCCTCATATATAACTCAGGTTGCCTCTAGCACTGCTGCTTTGACTTGGAGATGGTTATTTACAAACAGAAAAAGAGGAAGACTGCTTTCGCTTGGTCAGAGCATCAGGCCAGCAGATCATCTGACTCCGAGTCTGTTTCTCTGCACTTCACTCTTTTGCTGTGTCCTCAGGTAAACTGACTCAGATTGTGTTTGGCCACTGGGACGTGGTGACGTGTCTAGCCCGGTCCGAGTCCTACATTGGTGGAGACTGTTACATCGTCTCAGGCTCTCGAGACGCCACACTGCTGCTGTGGTACTGGAGCGGGCGGCACCACATTATCGGAGACAATCCTAACAATAGTGAGTTCACACATCTTACACTTTTAGTCACAGGTAGAATGAAAAAAAATTCTAATAGTCAGATTCTGGATTTTCACGAGCTATAAGTCATGCATCAACAGTAAAATAAAAAAAGATTGAAAGGTCACGTAACAGGTAATTAATATAAAATTAGTTTAAATAAATTATTTTAATATTTTAAATAAAACATTTTAAATAAAAAATTAAACATATGTAGATATACATACCCACAAATTAAAAGAATGAAATAAAAAATATAATAAACAAAAAAACAATAATAATAATTAAAATATGTTGAGAGTTTAGAATCTTGTAAGGGTATTATTGGTTATCAAACCCTGGTTTACTTGCATTACTTCTGTACCTTGGGAGGGGAACAGAAATAGTTTTAATGTTTTAAAGCTTTGCAGAGGGTTAATTATATTAATTATTAATTATATTATAATACAGAGTTAAATCTGTATTCTCTAGAAAGTCAATGAATGGGCCCCAAATATTATAAAAGGATAAATATTTACCTTTAATAATTTTTCTAAGGGCAAAGTTTTAGTTAATTCACCTAACCATTTATCTATACCCGGCGCCTTTGTTCTTTTCTCAACAGTTTACCTTTTTGATTTCAATTCTAAACAAATAATGAACATTTTTTACAATATTCATTTTTGTGCACTAATTACTGTAATTGTTTAAGGTGACTATCCAGCACCCCGAGCAGTTCTGACTGGTCATGACCATGAAGTGGTTTGTGTCTCTGTGTGTGCTGAGCTGGGACTGGTCATCAGTGGAGCCAAAGGTCAGTCAGGCAGCATTACAGTGTGATGTGTATAATGTAAAACCAAATAATACATGTCTTATGAAGTTCATAAGTCTGAGATCAGCAGTTCGTCAGCACATCTACTCCAAAGCTCATGCCAAGAAAGGCCATTTCTCTAAAACATTCACTGTGTTAATGACCACTAGCAAATAACTGCTGTGGATTTCTGTCAGTTTTATGCTTGAACTATTTAGATCTTTTGCCTCTTCAGAATGATAAAGCACATTCTGCCAAAGTCAACATGATTTTTTTAACATTGCTAATTATTATTAAAGATAATTATTACTTATTCATTATTGTTCTTGATTTCCTTTAATTCCTCAGCATTTAAAATGTTTATTAAAAAGCACTTTGAGCTGCATTTGTGTTTGTGTGTGAATATGATAGAGGGGCCGTGTTTGGTTCATACCATCACGGGGGACCTGTTGCGGGCTCTGGAGGGCCCAGAGAACTGTGTGCGGCCACGTCTCATCTCTGTATCCAGTGAGGGCCACTGTATCATCTACTATGAAAGGGGGCACTTCTGCAACTTCAGCATCAATGGCAAACTGCTGGCTCAGATGGAGGTCAACGACTCTACTCGAGTAAGACCAAGCACAGCAAAACCAACACACATGGATGGCTTCACTGATAAGGTATACAGGAAAGCAACTCTGCATGTCTGTGTCTCTCAGGCTATCCTGCTGAGCAGCGATGGGCAGAACCTGGTGACAGGAGGAGATAATGGTGTGGTGGAGGTGTGGCAAGCCTGTGACTTTAAACAACTCTACATTTACCCAGGCTGTGACGCAGGCATCAGGGCCATGGACTTATCTCATGACCAGAGGTCAGAAACTCCACAGTCTCACAAGGATATTACAGATGATCAAGATAAAAAGTTGCCAGTTATTTTCAGAAAATGTACTTTTATTACGTTAATTAGTTCAATTATGCTATCTTACAGTGGTAACCCTACTTACGAGTTTAGTCTGTGCAAGAGCTGAGCTCGTTAGCTGGATGCATTTTCCCCATAAGAATACATGTAAAACTGATTAATCCGTGTCAGCCGGCCAATATACAGTATACTTTATATGCTAAATAATGTGTTTATATGGGTTTTTAAAAAATAAACGAGACGGCGCTCGTGTAGGCTGGCAGCTAAGGAGGACGGGCATAGTTAAACTTATCATATGAAAAGTGAAAGTAAAATTTATCTAACTTTTCTTGTTCACTACCTTTTGCTTTCGTTGCGTCACTTTCACTGGACAGTAGTCAAAGGTAATGACTGACCTCTTCTTCTACGCTAGCATCTAGGTGATGCTACGACTGCCACACCCCTAACAGTTGGCATATTTGAACTAATTTGCACTACTTGTTACTTGGAATTTTATTCGTTACCTGGAATACTCGTTAGTGGGGATGCTTGTAAGTAGGGGTACCACTGTATTGTTTTAATGCTTACTTTTATTTCTTTTTGGCTTTATTAGTTGATATTATTGAATGGTTACTGCACTATTAATCATGCTGGGTGTATTAAACCCTGAAAATTCTCACCATTTGTCTTCGTTCTGAGGATTAAAGGATGTATTTGTCCCTAGAAGGCATTCTGCAGCATGAATAACACATGAACTGTTATGGCTTGTATGTACAGTTTAAATATTTATGCATCCACCTAACTACATTATTTGCATCAGTATTCAGCAGACTTTAAAAGAATGAGTTACACAGAAATTATGTCGACATTTTTCAGCTTAGCCTAAATGATCAACTAAGACATGTTTGGAACTGGAGCTGTAATACTAGTGCATCTCCAAAAATCTAAATATCAGGAAGACGTTGTGTTCATAAATTTAATTTAAAAGGGTAAACTGTCAAGCATTTTTGTTTATGTTGATACAGTTTAAACAGAAATGTACACAAACTCCAAATGAAATATTCTAATAATTTGCGATTCTGGATTTTTATAAGCTGTATGTCATACTGATCAACAGTAAAACAAATAAGGCTTGAAATGTCGTTTTACGTGATTTTAAGAATTCAAATACTTAAAAAATGATTTTCTAATTATTTGAGATGCACTTGAAGCTTTTAGGGAAATTGGGATATAACTGTTAATGCCTTTAGAGAGCTACGCTGATTAATGTTTATTGAAATCTGTGGTCAGCTTGGAGTTGATGAGTATCGATAGCTAAGTAGCAGGACAGCTGAATGAAGTTTGTCCACATTAAGTGCTGATATTTACATGGAAATTAGCCATTAGCTAAAATTTCATGATGACTACCCTACCCTCAACCCACCTAACCATCCAGATCTTAAAGTCCGTAGGTTTTAGGATAGTCTGATTTTTTACTATAAACATGAATAAATACTCCACTACAAAAGGCTGCTGCACTTTGAATTCAAAATACAAAATTCAAATTATTTTGAATATAAAAGTCAGTGTTTTCTAAACAATTCTAAATTAAGCAGACAGTTCCTCAGTAGACTGTCACCAAGTTTTAAAGACTGTGTTCAGCATCTATTTAAGACTTCTAATTTCTAAGTGATTAAAAAGTTTGGCAAATTGAAATTAATTATAACCCCGAGTGGCTCAGCGGACTAAGGCACTGTGTCACTATGATCTGAGGATCACAAATTTAAATGCTGGAGCTGCGGCACGAGAGAGCAAAAATTGGTGCTCTTTCTGGGCAGGTAAGATGACACTCTCTCCCCAGCACTACTAAGTAATGTCAGCTGGCTCAGGCATCAGCCAGGCGATTCATCAAAACTGGGGATTCTGCGCTTTCCTCTGGCTGCCCAGCAGCAATGTATTGGCAAGTTTGAAAACATGCATTGGAGGAGGCCTGTGGTAGTTTATACATACATACACACACATTATACTTATATAGCGCCTTTCTAGACACCCAAGGATGCTTTACAATCAACACACTCCATTTACACACACTCCGGTGAGAAGCGGCAGCCAATCGCTCACAGCGTACTCTCAACCGGAAGCGACCGTCCACCTGGAGGACTGCATCGAGCACTAGGGGGATCACCCAGGACAGAGTGCCAACCATATCTGGGCATATGAATTCATTCATTCATACACACACCAGGGTAATTTTTTTTTTTAAGAGTATCCAATCCACCTGATCTCCATGTTTTTGGACTGAGGGAGGAAACCGGAGACCCCGGTGGAAACCCACGCAGACACGGGGAGAACATGGAAACTGCGCTCAGATACAGACTTGAACCCAAGACCTCAGCGCTGAGAGGCGAATGTGCTAACCACTAAGCCACCGTGCCGCCAGTTTGCACTCTCCTAGAGTCTGGGACATTACAAGTGATAGGGGGAGTCAACGAATGGGCACCAAACACAGAACGGAGAAAATCGGGTTAAAAAAGAAGAAATGAATTATTGTTTTTGCTAAATAAATGAACACATTTTATAAACAGACTTTGGTGGTAAAAAAGAAAAGAAGTACATCTTGGTCATCATAATGCACATGCAAATTTTCTTTTCTTTACCTGTTTACTGACTCTGAGGTACTGCTTCACAGTCCTTGTATTTGTGAACATAACAGCCCAATAATTGGTTCTGATGAATCCTGATTGTCTCCTTCTCTCTTTGTACAGAACTCTGATCACTGGAATGGCCTCTGGGAGCATTGTGGCATTCAACATTGATTTTAACCGCTGGCACTATGAGCACCAGAACAGATACTGAGAATGAACAGCGAGAGAAGAATGTGAGGAAAGAGAAGGCCTAGTCTGCAGCCTGCTGGCCACAGTTCAGCTGGGAGAATTCCTACTGACTCATGCTCCAGTAGTCCGTCGAGAGGTTTGTGGAAACAGAGCGTGTCGAAGTTCTGGAATAGACCAAGCGAAAAGATGAACTTAAGACTTACCTCTGTTGTAACCTAGATCCTTAGGATTGTTTTTGCTCCCCCTCCCACACATGATGATAGGTCGCCTGAAGTCCTCTTGTTTGCAAACTGTGAACACAAAATAAACATGACCACGAGCACCACCACAGACTGAGCGCGAGTCTCAAACTACAGTTACCTTCAGAGACTTCCTTGAGATGAACCGCCAAACAGGACAAAACAAAGAATGCTTTTACTGATGTTTTAGTTGGTGGGGTAAGGGGCCTGGGCTGAACGTCTCTGTAAATATGAAGTTTGTCCTCACTGCAGCCAATCAGGTCCTCACTATGAGGGGAGAGCTTACGTCCCTGTATTTCCCCTTTATGGATGGTCCCTTCACCTTTAATTTAATGATCTGCTGTATGTAATATAATGTGTATTAATAATGACATGACGCATACAATGACGACGACGACGGAGAGATGGTAGGTAACATCCTATGAGAAAAGGAGCTTCTTTGTATATTTGGTAACTGTTGTCATATATGTACATAAGGTGAAGGCTAGGGTAGACAGGCATGTACGAGGGAGTTAAAGGAGTAAAGAAAAAAAAAAAAGATCAAAAGAAATGTTACCCCCTCTCACTCACACACATCTTGCTGATTATTTATGATTTTTAAAAAATAATGTTGAAGTTTTTTGTAATGGCACTTTGCACCAATAACATGTCAATTTTAGTGTGACAATTTGATTTTTCGATCGACAGCCACATTCAGGCCCATTTCCCCAATTGTATGAGTTGTGCATTGATGTTTGTATTTGATCAACATTAATATCATGTGTGATGATTCAGTTGTACAACCACAACCACAGTAAGCAATATCATAACTTTGTAGCCAGGAGAGAAATATAAATCATATAGCTTTTGATGAGGGGAAGCTTGTTTTCTACAAGTATTAAGATACTTAGAGTACATTATACACTTAAATATGAAGCTGTTCCTTTTTTCACCCCCTCATCCACAAAAAAAAAAAATATTTTTGGATCTACAGTATGATAAATTCAGTGTATCCTTGCTAAGATGTAAATGAGATGAGTCAGTTAAACATTACAAGTAAGAATGAAGTGAATAATAAATTATGCAACAAATCTGTTGATTTTTGCCTGCTCATTGGCCATGGACTTGCATATGACTGAGACAGAGGTGCAGAGACAGAGGTGCAGTAGTTAAACAGCACATCTGTCTGTGATTAGGTCAGTGGTTAGTACTGTACATTTGATTTAATTTGTACATTTGCAAAATATTTTTGTTCTTTCATTTTGTGGTGAATTTGATCATTGCATATGTTTAATTTATTATTTTGTGTATTGTTTGTAGAGAGGAGAGGTGCAGTTATTGGTGATAAAGTGAAAGGACATTTTATTTAGAGTACAAATCTTAACTGATGAACTTGAGCCCCCCCATCTGCTGTTTCATGCATTTGCTGCAACTTGAATAAGCCAGAAACTCACAGGAGGTGTCTCTTCAAATGTTTAAATATTAATTCATGCCAATATATAAAGATCAATAACTGTAAAATAAAATTGTTTCCTTTTTGTCGTATTTACAATAAAACAAACCAAAACATCCTTTCAGTGGTCTGTTTTTTTTTTTGCCTATATACACACACACACACTACTACGTCAAATCAAAGCATTTTTTTTTTACGTGACTAGGAGTTTTATTTGAAACAATTGGTTTTGTGACGTGACCAATCAGAACATAGATGGGCGTGGTCATGAGAACTTTGAATCCAGTGCTAAACTGTCATTGTTAGTATAAAGGCAAGCAGGACAACTAGCCCTCGACTGAAAGAGCAACATGCAAAATAAAGAGGTAAGTGATGCTGTAACAGCAAGCTTACATATTTGTCCTCCTATTTTTTGCACTGCCACACATCCTGCGCTTGCTCAGTTTAGCGAGCTAGCTAGCAAGGTAGATAGCTGACTATCTGTTTATTATTACCTTGAAATGAGCCGTAACATGCTAGCGATAGATGCGCCTCTCGTGACACCTTAAGGTTAGGTAACTAGCAAGCTTCAGTTTTCACATCCTGCTCTCAGAGCATCTGTTAATCTTCTGTTACTTATATAGAGCTTACTTTTATTATATTCTCATGGCACTACTCTGCTCCTAAAGCAGCTTGTGGTACTTTTAATTTTTAGATTAGAATACATGACAACTCAAAAACAAACCCAAAAGGCAAAACCTTATAATAGATCTACCTAAACAAAGCTGCCATCAATGAGTAAAAAATGACTAAAAAAGGCTGAAGCCACCATTCGCCCCTTTCACAAATCCCAGAATGCACCGTGCAAACGGCAACATCCGGTTCACCATGCTATCAATACTAAGCTACACTATCACACAGCTTGCCACACTGGCCTACATTGAATTGAATTTATCTGCATATAGTTACAAAAGCTAGTAAATATTACGTAAGTATTTACCTACCAAATAAAGTTGTAAACACTGTATGTAGCGTAGCTGGCACAGACATAAACAAGAGAAAATGGTGAACCGGATGTTTCCGGTTGCGCAGTGCATTCTGGGATTTGTGAAGAGACCGAATGGCATAGCTATGGCTGAACACTGTTCCATGCTGGCATGTGATCACATTAGATGTGATATTCTAACATTAAACAATACATAAAATATAATATAAATAATAAAAAAAATAAAATTGATTTATGTAATGTGGGTCTAGGCAAAGCATTAAGGCCATAGTTAGTTATTTTAAGTTAATTTGTAGTCCTAAACATATTTAGGGTGTTTTTCCCCTCACTTTTTGTCTCTCCAAACATGTTATTCCTCTCTCCTACAGCCTCGGTTTTCATAATTAATCCAATCTAAAGTGCCTGATGGTAATCGAAATGAACAATAACTTATTTCCCATAAGAAATAATGTAAATCCAATTAATCAGGGTTCTTACACCATTTTAAAAGTCAAATTTAATGCTTAAGACCTTTTTAAGACCTCAATAAATATAATTTAAGACCCAAATATGTAAATTTTTTGGTAGGAAATATTTAATGTATTGTCTCCTGGACTGGAAATTAAAACTTAACATCTCATTTGTTATCAATAATCTTTTACATTCTGTTCCACTGTGATGCAGACCAGAACCAACACAACACGAGTAGTAAATAATCAATAATGAAAGTCCTCAAAACAGCCTGTCCCAAGCCAAAAAGTTTAAAAATCATGTACATAACTCAAGAGCTTGAAATTCATTTTTCAGAAGGGGTGTGTGGGGAAATATGCCACATGGGGGGGATTTACACACTTATGGGGGATACTAGCAACTTACTGCGGCGGCACAGCAGAGCACGGTGTGGTGTGAGGTCAGGCACATTTGTTGATCAATACTTTGTTTGAATTCACAATCAATTATTTACTATACAATATTCCACATTTTTAACCAGATACATAACTACCTATATTCAATCTTTGACCATACACCAATATGCTCCATCTTTAACTAGTCTTACTGTACATCCCTATACACAATCATTAGGGATGTCACGATCCGATCTCAAAGATCGGAATCGGGCCGATCACGGCATTTTTTAACTGATCGGTATCGGCTTTTCTGAACACAAACCTAAGCCCGATCTTTGTCGTAAACACAGGAGTCGTAAAACAAGAGCAGAGCTTGTATCAGAACGTGATTATAATGTCTGCTGTGTGGAATTAATTCAAATTAGAAAGCGATACGAGTCCAACAGCGAGGTGTAATGTCTGCAATATGAGTGTTTCACAGGGTGGTAGTAGCAGCTCTGCATTTAATACAGTGACGTGCGGTGAGGTTCATGATTGGTGAGACAGACTCCTTTAGAGCCGGATTTACAAACATATAAACCCAAAAGGGAGCTTATTCAATTGGCTACTGGTTATTTCGTATCTAATCAGCGTTCTTCACACACACACACACACACACACACACACACACACACACACACACACGCGCGCGCGCAAGATACGTATTAAAGGTATGTAAAGATAAGAAAAAACGTTACAATTACAGCAGCGAGAGTAAACAGCATTTACTCTGCATCCTCCGTGCTCTTCTTCACTCTCACTCACTCACAGCAGCAACAAGCAGCCGCTGGCTCACATACGCCCCCCTTCAGTGCGGCGGAGTACTGCCCTGCCTATTAATTTTAATACTACAAATTTAATACGGCACCCAAAAAACAATCATTTAACAGAATACAGTGAGTTTGTTCAGACAGCTCAGTTAAAGGCGGTACCTAAGTAATCTACACTATCAAAGTTTTAAAAGAAAAGTCCTCTCGAGACAGCGCTACGGCCAAGAAGATCACAGAGAGGGTCACTGAACTCACTGCTTTGGATGACCAGCCGATCGCTGTGGTAGAGAATACAGGTTATCGGCGTCTTTTAGAGATTTTGGAAACACTTAACAATAGTTTGGAAGCTGGCAGTTTTTCCCTAAAGCATTGCAGTTGTTAAATATAAACATTGGATTAATTTTATTAAGTATAATGTAATGTGTGCACTGTGTGAAGAGTATTATCTAGTTCTTATCTAGAAAATAGAAGTATCGGTTTGAGACTCGGTATCGGGAGTCACTAAAAAATGAATGACTCGGATCGGATCGGGAACAGAAAAAACGTGATCAGGACATCCCTAACAATCATTTCCTAGTTACACATCCCTGTGCACCATTATATACACTCTCTAACCAGTTAGACATCTTTATATACAATTAAATTCAATCATTAAGCAGTCATACAACCCTAAGCACCATTATATACAATTTTACCATATACAATGTTATACATCCCTATATACCATCATACAGAATTCTTAACCAGCTATACATTATTATACACAGTTGTATGACTGCCCTTAACTAGTTATACATTCCTATACACCATTATATACAACATTAACCAGTCATACATCCCTAACACCATTAGATACAATGCATACACACATTTACATACAATTATTAGCCAGTTACACATCACTGTTCACCATTATATTCAATCTCTGGCCAACTGTGCATTATTATATGTGCACATGCACATTTCTAACGTTAGACATTACAATACACGGTGAATGTCAGACATCTCACTGATCAGCTGATAAACTCACTGTCTCAGGGGCTGTTTCTGATGCATCTGTGAGAAACGCTCACTGTAAACACCTGCCCTGCACTCTCAGTGCGCTCCACACCTCACAGGTTACTTCACTCAACTACTGCTCACTTTCATTACCTCTGTTTGTTTTCAGAGGGACCGAACTCAAACGCAGCCAAATCCGTGTCTCTCTCAGGGTGCTTTCACACCTACATCGTTTGGTCCAAACCAAAATAGTAGGTGTGAAAGCGGCCACGAACTACGGTCCGGACCAAAGGAGCAAAATTTGGTCCGACCAAAAGAGGTGGTCTCGGTCCGGACCTACTGAACCATGGTCCGGTTCGCGTGCAGCGTAAAACACTTTTCTAGAAGGTTCAGACCAAATACAGGAAGTTGACGCAGACATTCAACAACATTCAACAACAATCACAGAAGAAGAAAAATAAGCAGAACAGCAGCAAAAATGGGACGTGGTAGCACATGGAGCAAGGAGGACATAGACATATATATACCTAGACGCTGCATTGAGCGCTGACTTGTATGTCAACATCGTCGCCATATTGAAGGTGGCAAAAGCAACCAAAATAACATGAGATGCTGCACTCTGGTGCTGTGTGGAGTTTTTCAAAACATTTTACAGTCAAAATGGGATCACATGGGATTACCTTTCACAGGTAAGACTGGCAAATTGTTTTTGATCGTATTTGGCCATTCTAACATTTTGAAAATTTTTTGTGCCTAAAAAAAGTTTCCCAGTGTATATTAGTGCACATTTGAGTGTGTGAATGAACGCACTAGCTTAAATAACTTTGTAGAAAGGCGGGCAATATGGCGGGCACAGTTACGTGACGTCAACAAGGCGTCTAGGTATTAATGTCTTATGGAGGAAGAGACGACATGTTTAATATAATTTTGGTCAGATGAACATGTGAAAAATCAGCTTGAAAAAATGCTGAAACATGCAGCTTATTTTCTGAGAGGATGAGAGAGAAAGGAGATGACAGAGCAACCTAAAGAAGCTGTGGCATCGATATATAAAAATATTTAAACACGTCAGACGCACGTCCTACTACAAACCAATCAGTGTAGAGTGTAGGAAGACGCACACCACCTAAGTGATGACGACAGCGCGTGGGCGTGTCATAATAAAAGTCTGGTGTTCTTGCAAAAATGCAGTGTGAAAACAAACTTAACCGGACCAAATATATACAAAGTAACAAACACACAAACCTTAGTTCGGACCAGAGTTGACAGGTTCGCGGTTTTCACGCCAAATTGGGCTTGTTTTAAAATCCAGTCGCGTTTCTTGGGCTACTTTTAAGCGGCCGCCAAAAAAACATCAAAAAAACTGTGTGTTGCCTAGGATATTACTTCAACACTGCATGCAAACATGCATAAGTCAACACTGAGGAAGTTTGAATACAACAATAACAACAAACAGAACATAATATAAGGAAAGACAACCTGAAAAGGAGGGGGAGGAGGGAGGGAGGGAGAGAGAGAGAGAGAGAGAGAGACAGAGAGAGAGAGACAGAGAGAGAGAGAAGAGAAAACAGTCACTAGCTTAGTTTTCATGTGACGTCACGGTTTGAGTATCCGCCATTTTGTGGGTCAACACAAAGAGATCAATAGTGCTTACAGCGTTAGTGTTAGTTTATGATCTGTTAGTTTATGTTCGTTTTTAACAAAATATAGTTCGTAAATAGAATGGAAAGCAAGAAGACACCGAAAGTCGTTCAGAGGTACGTTGATGGTCTCGATGTGGCATCGAAGTCGAGGTATTTACAGAAAATTGGTCCCATAAACGTCAAGGATCCATAAGAGTTGCACAAGCATCATTGGAAAAGAGATGTACTTCATTAGCCGAACATTGCATATCCGGACATCGTCAACTACCTGGTAAATGGTGCGAGTATGGCAGGCCGTTTTAACATTTAATCCGTTTTTCTGACTATCCATAATTACATTTAAGATATCTCAAACATAATTATGACTAGACAAAACTACATTTTGGTATGGTAATTTAAGATATCTGCAATTACATTTTGACTAGTCAAAATTCCTTTCAAGATATTTCAAATGACATCATCGGATTCGTCATTTGACGGGTCACACATCCGTAATTACAATTCAAGATATCTCAAACATAATTATGACTAGTCAAAATGACATTTTAGACAATGATCTATATTACTGGATAGGACGCTGCCTACTGGCCAGCATTGAGGCCGGTGTTCTGTCGAGTTATGCTACCTTGTCGAACCGTGCTACCCTAGTGTGTATTTAACTGTAAAAATACAAAAGAATCACCATATTAGAGCACGTTCCCAGTAGAAGTGTATGTATATATTTGGATAGCATAAATCACTGTATCATGATGAAGTTATGTCAATGAGAGGTCATTACAAACTGCTTTTTTAAAACTAATTATTGTATTTATTAATATTCATTTCCATTTACACTTCTGTGCAATGACCGTGTGTCCAGGTTGTTTAATGCACAAAAAAAAACAGATTTACTATTTAAAAAACACGAGAAATAATTTAAAAACACGAGAAATAATTTTAAAAAGTGTAGGTCTGCGCATGCGCAGTGCCTTTAGAAAGCACGTATCGATGGGTAGCACAACTCGACAGAACACCGGCGAGACCATGGAGCTGCCATGTTGTGTGGAAGTGAAGTTGTAAACAATGGCATATGACCAGCACTGCTGCCTTCTCAAAAACTTCACTAATAATTGTCAGATTTTCAAAATGTAAAGTTCTTTACAAAGAGGATAAAAAGCTCTTTAACATTAATCAAAGTATTAAAATGGTTGATGACATGTTAGGCTACTAT
>BRDA01000337.1:151340-162943 GCA_036984385.1 Crenuchus spilurus | reverse complement strand
ATGAGCTAGAGAGAATTAAATAGAAGTAGTGAGAAAATGAGGTAGAGAGAATGAGATGGAGGTAGTGAGAGGATGAGGTAGAAGTAGTGAGAGAATGAGGTAGAGAGAAATATAGAACTATAGAGGTAGAGAGAGTGAGGTACAGATATAGAGGTAGAGAGAGAGAAGTAGAAAGAAAGATGTAGAGGTAGCTTGAGGTAGTGAAAGGGATTGAGGTAGATCGATTGAGGTAGACAGAGAGGTAGAGAGAATGATGTAGAGAGAGAGAAAGGATAAAACAGAGGTAGAGAGAGTGATGTAAAAAGATTAAGGTAAAGAGAAAGAGATAGAGAGAGTGAAATATGTAGCGATTGAGGTAGAGATAGAGAGGTGGAAAGAAAGAGGCGGGGAGAATGATGTAGAGAGAGAGAGTGAGGCAGAAAGAAAGGGAAATTGAATGAGGTAGCGAAAATAAGTTGGAGACAAAACAACAAGGGATAATGAGGTAGGGACAGAGATATAGTGAGAGGTAGTGAGGCAGAGAGAAATAGAGAGAAGTAAAGAAAGAGAGAGAGAGGTAGAAAGAGTGAGGTAGAGAGAGAGAGTGGAAGTGTGTGCGTTGTGCGAGTGCTTGGGCGAGAGAGCTGTGCTCTTAGGCATTCCATCATCTACTCCCCTGCAGCGTCTTGTGCTCTCTCTCTCTCACACACATGCACACACACCCCTCCTCCTCCTCCGAGAGAGAGAGAGAGAGAGAGAGAGAGAGAGAGAGAAGCACGCAAAGCAGCAAATCACAAAAAGCCATATCCGGCAAAGCAGCCCTGCTCTTTTTCTTTAGGAGAGAGAGAGATAGATAGAGAGAGATAGAGAGCTGCACGCTTTCCTCCTCCGTCTTCCACTCCTCCTCCGCTCTGCTCTGTGTGTGTGTATGTGTGTGTGATTTGCTCTCGCTCCGTGGCTGGTTGGAGCAGCAGCAGCAGCAGTGTTACAGTGGAAGAGCTAACATGCTCAACAATATAACCGACTGTGAGGAGGGCGAGGGGGGCACCAACAGCCAGGGTGAGTGACCACTGCTCAAGTGTGTGTGTGTGTGTGTGTGTGCGCGCGCGCACGCGTGTGTGTGTGCATGTGTGAGTTTGAGTTGCCGGTGTGGTGTGTGCAAATGCAACCCACACAGTTCCAAACTGTGTGTGTGTTTGAGGTGGATAAGGTTTCTCAAACAGCTGGTGCTAGTGTGTTTGATTGTATCTGCCAGATAAGAATCCAGAGGATCGTATACTACATTGATAACAGTCTCTCTCTCTCTCTCTCTCTCTCTCTCTCTCTGTGGTGTGTGTGTATACATATCATATGTGCACATATGTATACACAGTGTGTGTGTGTGTGAGACAGAAGAAGGCAGAGTGATGGAGGCAGATATATGAGGATGTAAGGAGAAGGATGTATGAAGAAAATTAAAGAGTGATGTATGTCTCTCTCTCTCTCTCTCTCTCTCTCTCTCTCTGTCACTGTGTGTGTGTGTGTGTGTGTGTGTATGTGTTTTGGCACAGGCCTGTGCTGCAAGGTTGTTGTGAGGAGAATGATAATGCTTTCTGTCTCTTACTGACGAAGGACAGGCAGCAGTGTACCCTCTGTGTACTTGTGAGTGTGTGTGTGTGTCCAGCAGTCCAGCATGGAAATCCTGGTCAGGCATGGTAACATCCCATGGGGCAAATAATCAACCTGCCTCTGTCTGCTCATCTCTCTCTTTCTCTCTCTCTCATCCACTCTCTTCTCTGGCTCCACTTAAACTCGGTTATGAGTCTTTACAGGTAGTTTTTGTAGTGTACAGCAGGTTAGTGCCGGTCTGTGGTAATTGCCTGTACAGATGCAGCAGATCTGGAGTCTGGGATGAGAGATGAATGGAGAGCTCCTTAAAACCTTATTATTTAGTAAATGCCATCAACGGTTCAGCATCTATTGTGACACTAATGATGTGTGGTTGTGAAAGTGAATGAAATGTGTTGATGGGTTTGAAGCACTTAAAGGATAATCCTAGGTCTTTAAACTCATTGCATTGAGATTGTGCACAGTAAGTCTTCCAGTGTTAAATCAACATTAGATTTTGACACCCTCAGTGTTAATTTAACTCTAATAGTGTTGATTTAACACTGGAAGATTTACTCTGTGTGTGTGTGTGTGTGTGTGTGTGTGTGTGTGTGTTGACGTGGTGAGTCTCTGCTGCAGTATCTGAAAGCGCTGGAGGATGCCGGGCCACTGCAGGATTTCCAGAATCTGGAGTTCTGAAGTGTTCATGAGACACTCTCTCTGTCTCTCTCTCTCTCTCTCACACACACACACACACACACACACACACACACACACACACACACACACACACACACACACACACACACACACAGTAGCACATGTTCTCAGCAATGAACCATCACCAAGTCTGCACCCACAGCAACCACTGTTAACCAAGAAACAGACAGAAAGAGAGGAAGAGATATTGAGGGAGAAAGAGAATCACAATGAGCAAGTAGAATTATGAATTCCTCACAAATGTACACTGTATTTACAGAGTGACGTAGATAGCAAAGAGAATGAGAGAGACACACACAGACAGAGTATGAAATAAAGAGAAAGAGAAAGCAAGGGGAGAGGTACAAGGGAAAAAGATAAGGAAAGAGAGGTATAGAGATAGAGCAATAGAGTGGAATTGTGTAAAATATAAACACAGAACGAGGTACAGAGTGTATATATAGAGAAGGAAATAGACTGAGAGATATATGGAGAAAAATAGAAAGAGGTAAAGAAGTAGAGAGAGAGAGAAGGATATAGAGATAGATATAAAGATATGTATAAAAAAATGTAAAAAGAGTGAAGGAAATAGAGAGATTTATTGAGTTATAGAGAGAGAAGGAAGGAAATTGAGAGCAGAAAGATGTAAAAAGAGAAATAGAGAGATATACAAAAAGATAACCTGAGAGGAGAAAAAAGAGAGATATTTAAAGAGACAGGTATAGAGAGAGAAAGAAGGAAATGGAGAGACTTATAGAAAAAGAGAGGGGTAGAGAGAAACAAAGAAGATATATATATATATAAAGAGAGAGAGAGAGAGAGAGATGGAGATATATAAAGAAAGAGAGAGCCTTTTCTTCTGCACACCCCTTCTAATGAAGTCTCTGCAGTGGAGCTAGAGCAATAACCTTTACAGCTCTGAAAGAGGGATGATGAGATGAGTGTGTGTAGAAGAGAGAGAGAGAACATAGAGAGAGAAAGAGAGAGAGGGGACAAAAGGTAGACAATTAGAAGGTAGAATGTAGAGTGCAAGACTGAGCGGATTTATGTGAAGAGAGGAGAACGAAACATGAAAAAGATGAGGTCAGAGGGATAGCATGAGGAGAGATAGGGAGGACGAGAGAGGTTTAGGGTGATGTATCTTTGGACTATGCCATTTTTTGGGATCAGAGTTAAAAGCTTTTGATGTATCCAAGGACTCACGCATGAGACACTGCAACAAATTCCTTTGATATGTGTGTGTGTGTGTGTGTGTGTGTGTGTGTGTGTGTGTTCGTGCCAATGTCTGCATAGGGACTTACTGCTAAATCCAAATGGAGTTGCTGGCCCAAGTAAATAAAGATATAATTAATAGCATTTTTTACCACTGAAAACATCATAATCTGCATCCTGGACATGCAGTGAAGCCATGCGCCTACACACACTGATTTGATAAACCTCAATAAATGAAATAAAGCAGAGTTTGTATTGTTAATCATTGAAACAAATCACTCCATCATTATTGCATATTGGACATGCACTGCTCATCTACAAGCTCCATGCCTTGATAGCAGTGATTCAGACCTGCTGTCCATTGTGCTGAATGCAGTCAGGTGTCTGACTGCACTGAATCATATTACCAATTCAAAAACTGACCATGGTGCTGAATCTTGAACCTGTCTGGTGCTGCCCAAAGTTTCGATCTTGTGATGATGTCCATGTTGCTTAATCCTGAAAATTTCTGATGATGTCAATGATGCTGAAACCCAAAGATATGTGGCTGAATCTTATAGATGTATGGTGCTGTCCACAGAGCTGAATCCTTAATGTAATTAGCGCTGTCCATGGTTCTGAACCGTGGACCTCTGTGGGTCCTAGCATTAATTACTTGCAGCTGAATCCTGCAAGTAGTGCTGTCCTTGGTTTTGATCCATAAAAACACTGAATGCTGTCCATGGTTCTGAACTCTAAACATAAGTGATGATATCCATGGTTTTGTTGCCTGCCCTGAAACATACTGCTTATCCGAAATCGATGATATCGGCCCAAGTACATTACCAATAGGCATAAACACAACACTCGGTCTTCCACAAGCACTTTGTAGGTGCTGTCCATGGTGCTGAAACGTAGAAATGAGATGTAGAAAGAGAATAAGGTAGAGAGAATGAGATAAAGGTAGTGAGAGAATGAGGTACAGAGAATGATATAGAGGTAGTGAGAGAATGAGGTAGAGAGAATGATAGAGGTAGTGAGAGAATGAGGTAGAGAGAATGAGATAGAGGTAGTGAGAGAATGAGGTAGAGAGAATGATATAGAGGTAGTGAGAGAATGAGGTAGAGAGAATGAGAGAGGTAGTGAGAGAATGAGGTAGAGAGAATGAGAGGTAGTGAGAGAATGAGGTAAAGAGAACGAGATAGAGGTAGTGAGAGAAAGAGGTAGAGAAAATGATATAGAGGTAGTGAGAGAATGAGGTAGAGAGAATGAGAGGTAGTGAGAGAATGAGGTAGAGAGAACGAGATAGAGGTAGTGAGAGAATGAGGTAGAGAGAATGATATAGAGGTAGTGAGAGAATGAGGTAGAGAGAATGAGAAAAGTAGTGAGAGAATGAGGTAGAGAGAATGATATAGAGGTAGTGAGAGAATGAGAGGTAGTGAGAGAATGAGGTAGAGAGAATGAGATAGAGGTAGTGAGAGAATGAGGTAGAGAGAATGATATAGAGGTAGTGAGAGAATGAGGTAGAGAGAATGAGATAGAGGTAGTGAGAGAATGAGGTAGAGAGAATGATAGAGGTAGTGAGAGAATGAGGTAAAGAGAAGGAGATAGAGGTAGTGAGAGAATGAGGTAGGGAGAATGAGATAGAGGTAGTGAGAGAATGAGGCAGAGAGAATGATAGAGGTAGTGAGAGAATGAGGTAAAGAGAACGAGATAGAGGTAGTGAGAGAATGAGGTAGAGAGAATGAGATAGAGGTAGTGAGAGAATAAGGTAGAGAGAATGAGATAGAGGTAGTGAGAGAATGAGGTAGAGAGAATGAGAGAAGTAGTGAGAGAATACCAATCTGAAACATCTGACTGCATTTAATTTCATTGTAATCTCATTCTGTACTGGCTGTATTTCCACAAATCAAGAAGCACAGCATGACTCCTCTATTTGTAACTGGTCTTGGCTCTAGTGTTTTTACTTCTCTTTCATTTTACTACTGGACGCAGTGCCAACTGACTACAGGATGGCAGTCGGTATGTCTCCTCATGGGGGTGTAGGGCAGTGCTGCAGTGCTGTCGCCTCTTCGGTCTTCGTGCTTAGTGATTTGTTCACTAAAGATGTCCCAAAACAGTCTTTCTCTTGTCTCTTTCCCTCTCTGTCAGGAAATCATTCTCTGAGCATGAGCTTTGTGTTGTTTAAAATGGCTAGAGAGGTAAGATCACTTGTCTAAAAAATGTTTTTTTGCTGCACTATATATAGTCTCTATAGTTAAGACCATGTTTGTTGAGTTCAAGCCCAAGAACATAACTGGTTAACATCAAGTCACGTCTCGGTCCTAAGTGGACCAAGACCACATTAAAAAATCCAGTCTTCTTTAAGAACAAGTATCAGTATAAATGCACTGCTCTTTTACATAATAATTACATATGAAATTAATCTCTTAAATAAGCCTGGAGCCACTCGTGGATCCAGTATCTATTCTTTACATTCAGAGATTCATTACATTCTTATTTTCTAAGATTCATTTAAAAGAGAGAAGTCTTACGAAAGCTGAAACCCTCTTCTTCTTACGCAAGATGTTCATTTCTGCATAATAAAAAAATCGGCCAAATAAACCATGTGACACTTTTTTTCTGGAATTAGTGTTAAAAATGAACCTTGAAAAAATAGTTTGTTGTCAAAGCTAAATTGTATGAATGACCTACATAAAGTCCCTTCAGTGCTGCGCAGCCTGAAAAATAATCAAATGAAAGTAAATTGTGTTTGATATAACAAATCATAAAAGCCATTTCGGGCAATAAAATTCAGACAGACAAACATTTAAAAAAAATACAATGATCTGTTATGAGGTTAAACCTTTATGTAATAAAGTACATTTGTATCATTTTTGCCATTTCCTCATTCAGGTGTCTAAATACAAACAAACAGATGTGATGCTTTTAATTTGGTCTGCTTGTAGGAGTCAGTGCACTGTGATGTAAAAAGTTATAAATAAATATATTTTAAAATGTAGTGAAAATGAAATTTGGTGAGACCGCTGGCCGAGTCTGAGAACAATTCAGGTACAATTCAAGCCCAAGACAAATCCAAGACATTATACTTAAGTATTTCAGCCCACCCTACAGCTTTTATATCATGTGATTATATCATGAGTTTTAGAGATCCAGACAAAAAACACACTAAGGCCCTACCAGCAGAGTCCTGTACAGCCCAATGCTCAATTACAAAACTGTCAGCAAAATGCCACAATTATGGAAGCCTGCCAGTGAAGCTGAGTTTTAAAGCTTTAGATCTCCCAAGCAAAGACTCATCTACATTTATCATTAACGCTGTATTAGGTCACTAAGCATCTGGACATAATGCAACTTAGAATAACAGTAAATTACAGTATATTTAAATTCAAGTTTTACCATGAAATCAGTGTGTTTTAAAATATACCAATTTTTAACACCTTGTTTATATACAAATGCGGGTATGTTATATATACACAGCTCAAAAAAATAAAGGGAACACTAAAATAACACATCCTAGATCTCAATGAATAAAATATTCCAGTTGAAAATATTTATTTATTACATGGTGGAATGCGTTGAGAACAATATAACATAAAAATGATCAATGTAAATCAAAATGATTACTCCTTGGAGGTCTGGATTTGGTATCATACTCAAAATCTCATACCACCCTCATGGAGTCTGTTTCTGACAGTTTGAGCAGAAACATGGATATTAGTGGTCTGCTGGAGGTCATTTTGCAGGGCTCTGGCTCTGCTCCTCCTGTTCCTCCTTGCACAAAGGAGGAGATAGCGGTCCTGCTGCTGGGTTGTTGCCCTCCTACGGCCCCCTCCATGTCTCCTGGTGTACTGGCCTGTCTCCTGGTATCTGCTCCATGCTCTGAACACTGTGCTGACAGACACAGCAAACCTTCTTGCCACAGCTCGCATTGATGTGCCATCCTGGATGAGCTGCATTACCTGAGCAACTTATGTGGGCTGTAGACATCACCTCATGCTACCTCTATGGTGAGAGAACTGACAGAATGCAAAAGTGACCAAAACATCAGCCAGAAAGGATGAGAACAGAGAAAAGGTCTATGGTCACCACCTGCAGAACCACTCCTGAATAGAGGTTGTCTTGCTAATTGCCTCTCATTTCTACCTGTTGTCTGTTCCATTTGTACAACAGCAGGTAAAATTGATTCACAATCAGTGTTGCTTCCTAACTGGACAGGTTGGTTTCACAGAAGTGTGGTTGACTTGGAGTTACATTGTGTTGTTTAAGTGTTCCCTTTATTTTTTTGAGCAGTGTATATTATATATATCATCACCAGACAACAAACATAGAACAATTAGAACGATGATGAATCATGGTCTCTACATAATCAGCAAAAAAGGGCCCATCAAATGATACAGATACTGTACAGTATAAGCAGTTAGCATCTGTGCTGAGGGAGCACATATATCATCACATCCTTGAGCACAAACTTCAAAGAGTCTGACACTCAGTCTTGCCAAGTGACATCTTTGCCAGGTCCCCTTTGGCTGACGACCGACCCCCTGCTAGCATGGGCTGTTGGGAGATGTTTCTGATTGCATTAGCGCCTCTTGGCATTTGTATGTAGTAGAGGGAATGGGCTAGGTTAGGAGGGCTGTTGAACGGAGAGTGTTGATTGACTTCAGAAGTGGTGCAGTGACCTTCTAGCTCTTTCTCCCCACAGTGTTAGAGCAATAGACAGAGCAGTTACACTGAAAGATCATGTCCTGAAGCTCATTCCTCACAGATTACATCTCACTTAGCTCAAGTCTCTGTTCAGAACATCAGTATTTGGAAGTGCACAGTACTAAATAATAAAACGCACTAGAGCTCCGCCACATAGTGCAGCTTTTCATACAACAACTGCTCGCATCTTTCATGTGGGAACCATGGTGACTGCAAAGCTAGCACAACTAATATTAATGTCATAGTTTAAAAAAGTCAAACTGTATACACTGTAGTTCTAGGACCTCTGTGACTATCAGATGAAGTTTTGGGACAAATTAATGAAAATTCTAAAGAGTTCACAAACTTTCAAGCAGAACTGTGTATTGAATAGAGCCCAACCAAATTCACTAGAAATGTTCCACAATTTTGCAAACATAGTATCTCACATCTCAGATTTTATAAGAAAGGTGATGTATTTCATGGAAGATGTTGAATAATTTGCTAATTGCATACACCTCACATTACACGTGCAGTCTTGAGCCCTACCAACATCTTTCTCACTGTTAGCACCGTTCTCCAACCTAGTGCTTCACAGCATCCTACTCCTTTACAGTAGTATGTACACACACACACACACACACACACACACACACACAGAGCATCCGAGGGCAAATCTCCTCAGTCCATTGCCATGGAGTCATGGTTGGTTTGCCCAGAAAGAGTCACTAGCTGTGGGGAAAGCCCACTGGCTACAATGTAGCATTGCATTTTGGCAAGGCACAGCTCACTCAAGCAGGAAAAATCGTGCATTAATTCACCTTTGGCATTAATGTCTTATTGCTCTTGGGCACCTTCTCTCATCCAATACATCACCTCGTATGGTTGCATATATCCAGCATGTCAAAAAATGTGCATGTTATTGTTGGAAACTGAAAGTAAGATATCAACCACTTCATTGTCGAATTTTTGTGGCCTTTCACATAAATTGATCTATTTAATGGGAAATATAATATCATTAATTTATATAATTATGAAATGCACCTGGAACTGTGAGGATGTGATGTTCTGAGGCAAAAACTACCATTTCATTGGCTGGTGGCAACACAATCCTGCAGCTATAGAAATGTTCAGAAAAGGGGCCGTGTTCTCATTTCAGGGACATGTGTGATGGTTTCTCAGGGTCAGGCTCACTTGCTGCAGCTCCTACAGCTCTGCCTGCATTGCTTTTCCCTCTCTGTCTGTCTTTCAGTGAAAACGAATGGATGATGTGCAGTTGATGCTTACAGGCATACATAACTGAACATTGGTGTATTTCATGATATTGAATGATGCTTGCATGAGCTGCTCAAGTATTTTACTGTAGTTCAGGGGATTGTACTCTGCACTCTCCAGCATCATCCCTTTAAAATGACTGCATCTTGTGGCCTTTCCAGCCTAATTACTTTATTTCACTCTAAACCACAAACTATGCCATGGTACAGTGTGAAGCATGATGCACTGGTTTAATTACATATTCTGTCAAAACCTAGAGCAGTGCAGTGTATATAACAGTAGCTACCCCAGCAGGGTTACTCACTCATCCATTACATGGACTGTGGGCAAAGATTCTGATGTATTATTATTACCTTAGTGGCCTACTGTTCATGCCAAGAATGTAATCAGAGACTGTGTGTGTGTGTGTGTGTGATTGTTTTTGTTCAATTCAGAATGATTTGTTGGGTAAATTTAAAGTGGCTTTGGCCATCAGACAGCCTGGGAGACTGCTATCAGTAAGAGGTGAAGACTGAGCATCAGAGATAAAGCCAGCTAGCAATAGCCACCCAGATAGCCTGATAGGACGAAGCTGTGGACTAGCTGATGGATATCAGCATTAATTAGAATGATCCATCATGTGTGTGTGTGTGTGTGTGTGTGTGTGTGTTTCTGATGGTGTGTATTTATGGCCTTATATTCATCACTTTGTGGGGACCTGACCATAATAATAGCAATACAGGTCTGAAGAAAGGGCCCTGTTTTGTTGGAATTATGCTTTCACCTCAAATTCAGCTTTTATTGGAGGTTTATTGAGGTTAAGGTTATTAATACTCAGCTACAGTATTACACAGGTTACTGGAATGTCCTTACGAATATAGTAATACGTAATCTGTGCATGTGTGTGTGTTTCTCTATGTGTGCACATGTGTGTTTGTGTGTCGGAGTGTACCATGTTTATGGGGGCCATAACTGGTTTATACACTCATGTTGTGGGGACCTTTTTTCCTTCGGGACAACAGCTGGTCTCCACAGCATACGTAAGTGTTTAAAAAAAAGTGAAGACATATTTTAGTGTTAAGGTAAGGGTAAGGTTAAGGTAAAGGTACAGGTAAAGGTTAGGAATAGGTTATGGTAAATATATGGTATTTTCTGACCTAACCAGACCTGGAGAAACCCATCCATACATTTATAGCAGGATTGATTATTGCAGTGGTCTCCTAACTGAAGGCAAATGAACAGTTTCAGCAAGAGTTCTGACTGGGAGCAGAAGAGAACACATGACCCCTATACTTAAATTCATACACTGGCTACCATTATTTTCTAGAATAGATTTTAAGGTTCTTTTACTGGTCTATATCATAATCACTATACTAATCACGTAATGGTGTAGGACCAGCCATTACGCCAATACCATGTATTGCTTAATTTAATTAAGCACTTTGAATGACTGTGCTGTATGAAAGGTGCTATATAAACAACCACATGTCTAAAGGCTAAGGTTAGAGTTATGGTATGGGTTAGGATTAGGGTTGTGGTTATGGTAAGGGTCATGGTATGAGTTAGGTTAGGCTAGTAGTTATAGTTAAAGTTTGGATATGTCTGCAGGAGATGAACGGATGTCGATGTAACGTTCCCACAGTTCACGTAAACAAATATATGTGTGTTTACTTTTCTGTTATTATTCTGATAATGTGTATGCATTTGTATGAGTGTGTGTGTGTGTGTATGAATATGCGTTTGTGTGCGTGTGTGTGTATGCGTTTGTGTGCATGTGTGTGTGTGTGAGTATATGAGTATGCATTTGTGTCCGTGTGTGTTTATGTATGCATTTGTATGAGTGTGTGTGTGTGTGTGTGCGTGTGTATGCATATGTATGAGTGTGTGTGTGTGTGTGTGTGTATGTGTATGAGTATGTGTTTGTGTGCGTGTGTGTATGTGTTTGTATGTGTGTGTGTGTGTGTGTGTGTGTGTGTGTATGAGTATGCGTTTGTGTGCGTGTGTGTGTATGCGTTTGTGTGCATGTGTGTGTGTGTGTGTGTGTATGCGTGTGTGTGTGAGTATATGAGTATGCATTTGTGTCCGTGTGTGTGTATGTATGCATTTGTATGAGTGTGTGTGTGTGTGTGTGTGTGTGTGTGTATGCATTTGTATGAGTGTGTGTGTGTGTGTGTGTGTATGAGTATGTGTTTGTGTGCGTGTGTGTA
>BRDA01000337.1:92042-151240 GCA_036984385.1 Crenuchus spilurus | reverse complement strand
TATTGACATTTGCCATCTCCACATCATTGCATTCAGTTTTTATTCACAATTTGTATAGCGTCCCAACTTTTTTGGAATCCGGTTTGTACATACTTACTCAAAAACTACTCGTAATAATCTGGAGAAGATAGCTTAGCATATTGTTGATGACCACTTGTTTGTTAGATATTGCATGACAGTTATTAGCTAGGTAATTAATTATAGCTGTTTATCCATCCATCCATCCATTATCACCCACTTAATGCTTATCAGGGTCATGGTTCATCCCCTACCCCCTCACTGGACATTACCCTATTTAAAAAAAAAAAAAATTATTTCTAGGTTTTTGCCCATTTTTATCCCATTCCCAATGTAGTAGTAGCCAATCCCCTCCGTTAGGCCTCTCCCCATCACTTTGCAATGTCCCTGACTCTAGGAGGGTTCAGGCAAGCACAAGCCTTCTCGGTTACATGTGATGCAGCCACCGCTTCTTTTCGAACCACTGCTGATACACCGTCACTGGAGAGCCTAACGCGCTCGGAGTAAGGCACACAGGGTCCCCAGCTCCAAATGGACCAATCAGTAGACGCCTGAGCCAGCGGACATTTCAATTTGAAAGTGATAGGGAGAGCAAGAGCGCCATCTACCCACCCAAAGAGAGCACTGCTCTTGGGCCCCGGCTCTCTTGGGCCCCGGCTGTTGATGGCAAACAGCATGACCGGGATTCGAACTCGCGATCCTCGGGTCATAGTGGTAGCGTCTTTGCCTGCTGAGCCACTCGGGGCCCTGGCATTACCCTATTCAACTAAGCCCAGGACAGGGTGCCAATCCATTGCTGGGGGCATACATGCGCACATACATACAGACACATACACACATGGACGAACAATTTAGAGTGCCCAATCCACCTCACCTCCATGTTTTTGGATTGTGGGAGGAAACAGGAGACACCGGAGGAAACACACACAGACACTCAGATGGGGACTCGAACCCAAGATATCAGTGCTGAGAGGCAAACGTGCTAACCAATAAGCCACCGTGCCGACCTATAGCTGTTTAGCAATACTTTATCACCAAGATCTTGAATTGATTAGTATTCATTTCGCAGACCAGAGGAGGATGGGTTCCCCATGTGAGTCTGGTTCCTCCCAAGGTTTCTTCCTCCAGCTCTGAGGGAGTTTTTCCTTGCCACTGTCGCCGTTGGCTTGCTCACCGGGGATTAGGAATTAATGATTTTATGTCTGTTATTGCTAACCCTGTAAAGCTGCTTTGTGACATCAGTTGTAAAAAGCGCTTTATAAATAAAATTTGATTGATTGATTGATTAGTATTCCTGTAGCTACCTAATAAGCTAATTTCTAGCTAAAAGTGTGTTTATTAACAGTCTACATTTATGTCTAAGATCTGAGCTGATCAGATAAGTAACTGGCATGGACCACTTCTCTTCAAACAGTCTTGTGCACTGTGGGTTTACCCAAAATAATGTGCTTTCATTTCTAGTCTCTGAGATATAAAGACTATTCATAATAACTGCTACTCTAGCTGGACTAGGAAAAAGTGGAAAGACTGCTGCAGTGTTCAAGGTTACACATGCCTGTTGCTAGCACCAATTAATCTCAGCCAGCTGTCAATAGCAACCATTCAGTGCTCCCAGCCAATCAGAATTTTTCATTCTATTCAGTTTGCAGAGATGATTGTTTGGAATTAATGAATTTGAAAGCTAAGCATTTGTCTGTAAAAGAAAACAGCTGCTTTGCTAATAGGATATAGTAGTGTCTTGGGGAGTTTAGAGTTTACACAGCATTGTATGGGTTAAATTTGACAGGAGTGTGGAGAATAAAGCTCCAGTTATGCTTGGCTTGAATGAATGGCAAAAAGAGCTCAAGTATTTTAGTACCCAACCGCTGCCAATTAATTAAAGGGACTGTACCATGGAAACCAAATACTCTTCATTTGATACAGTATGTAGACAATGTTAAAGTTTCATTATGCATTGTTCACTACCCAGTTCACACCATTCATATATGTAAATGAAACTGCAAAAACAAGCTGTTTAAAATTCAGTGTTTTTATGATGTCACAGAAATGGTGCATCTACACTAGGGCTGCGAATCTTTGGGAATCGAGTGAATCGATCCAGAATCGATTCTTGGGGTCAGAAATCGATTTTTTTCAGATTCTTTCAAATACAAACGAAATACGTTATGCAATCTTTGCAAATCGCATGAGTCACGTCAAGCCCTTTCTTACCCGGGTCGGGTTGACGGTAAAATCCAAAGTGTTTCCAAATGGTTGCTTTCAAAGACCGCGGCTTGGCTTGCATGCCTGTACGTAGCCCGCGCTGCTTCCTTGTTTTGACTAGCACTACGGTGGCTGAGAAGGCACCTCCACACCTGCAAAAACAATTGATTTTTTGAAAACGAGAATCGATTCTGAATTGTTCAATGTTAGAAACACGATTCCAGCTCAAAGCGATTTTTTCCTGCACCCCTACTCTACACACTGATTATCCACAACATGCTACTCATAACATTGACTTGATCTTGTAACAATGGTGGACGTGAAAGTCTGTGATATGAAATGCAAGCGTGTAGACCAGAGCCACATTGTCAAAGGCCAAATATATCTGGGTAGGAGCATCTCTGAAGTGGTGGGGTGCTTCCAGATTTCAGAGATCTTGTGGAGTCCATGACTCTGTAAGTCAGAATTGGTGGCATGCATCAAATTAGCCATATTAGCAAGTTGGCCTTAATGTTATCAGTGTACGCTGGCTAATTTGATCTATAGTTTAACTCTGTCTATAAACATTGTGGTGTGTCAATCTGGACATGGAACCCAATCAGAACAGAGATCAGCATATTGACAAAATACTGTGTCCTAAACCACATCAAATTGTCTGGGAAACTTTTTTTTGTTTGAGTGAATTCATAAACTTTTGGTGATGTACTTTGCTGTAGACATCTGAGCTGCTTTGGGTGACTCTAGTGTTTGTTAGCAATGGAATCCGTGCTGCTGCCGCCATTCAAAAGAAGGAAAATCTGGACTTCAAAACTGTCTCAGCTTATCAACTACATCTGGTGCAAACCTAAATAAGGTTTCTAAATGAATTAAATGTACATTTGTCATTAGAATTGTTAATTATCTGACTACAATATCAAAATCAGTTTGCTAGTTAACTACATCTAATGTAATTTGTTTTCCAGTCCATACACATATAAATGTCAGGAGAAAAAGAACTGGGGGCAAAATGAATTGGAAAAAGGAATGAAAAATAATGAATCTAAAGGAAAATCCCTATGGAAGTACACACTCAGTCCAGCATAGTGAAATGTGTTTTAAAAGGTGTCTGCCTGCCAAAAGGTATGAGCATCCTTTTTATTTGTTGTATGTGTTCTGTTTGCATTTCTGAAGATAGCACTCTAGGGCTATGTGGTCAGAGGCTGTGTCCAGTAGTTCTTATATAATTGTGGTGGTGTGGTCAAGCATTATGTCATTGCAGAAGAGAGCGCTGCATTATATAAGCACTTCCTTTTAATGCCACATACAGGATTTTAATATGCCCCCCTGCTGTAATCCTGCTGATGTATTCTGCTTTGATTGACAGCTTTGCTAAATTGTGATGGCCAGCTGTTTCGGCCTGGGGTTGGTGGTGGAGGCCATTTTAGTGGGAGGAGAGAGATGATGTAGGAGTGAAATTTGAACAGCAAAGGCAACATGGAGTAAGAGCCATAAACAGTTTAATTGTGGTTTCAATTTGACGACGTAGCATTTTCCCTTTCATTTACCAGTTTAGCACCAACATCCTCCCTCTAACCCTAACATGGGCTAATCCTTTTGGGAAAAGGAGCATTTCTGACACATTCCCAGCTCTGTGGAGTGTGATTAAAGATTATGAAATGTAGCACTGTCTAATCCACCCCTCACACACATAATGTCTGTGCTCACTCGAGTGGGGGAAAGTGATTGGTTCTCTGCAAATTCTGTATTCTGAGTTCTTGATGATGTCCTGCTTCAGTGCACATTTACGTGAGGGGGAATCATCCAGTGGGCACTACTGTTTCTTGTGACCTCACCACCCATGGCATCAATATACAGCCATTTACACTTTTGATGACCTCTAAGAACCTCTAATAGACACTTTTGAGGCTGAAACCCAGAAACCCTTTAGAAGCATCCTAAAATGATCTTAATCATAATAAACAATGGAAGCTGCTTTTTAGTCTTAGTCATCTGTTATAAGGCACTGATGAGTAGCAAAGGTCCTTCAAACATCAGCAGCATCAAACTTTGTTAACCTTCAAAGGCTTATGTAAAGGACAGGAAACTCACTGCCTCAAAGCAAAATCTCAAGTTAGGCTGCTTAAACTTGTGATGTCTTTACTGGACCTTCATATCTCCACAAATGTTTTACATGCCTATATTGTCATTTACATACGTGGAAACTGGAAAGTAATACATTGCATTAACTTTTTCAAGTAATAGTAGTATTTTTACTATTTACTGTTACAGAGTAAAACAAATGGCTATTTCGCTAGTAAATTAAAAGAAAGCAGAGAAAGAGAAAACAATGCATATAAGAAATATACTTTGGCAAGTTTTATGCCTTCATTTGTTTTCAAAAGAATAGCTAGTTTAACTTACCTTAAGCTCAGCTAGTCTAGCTGCTATTAGCTCAACTAATCTGATAACCACAAGCTCAACTTGTTTAGCAGCTAACAATTAGCTCAACTTGTCTAGCAGCTAACCACCAGTTCAACTTGTCTAGCAGCTAACCACTAGCTCAACTTGTCTAGCAGCTAACCACTGCCTCAACTTGTCTAGCAGCTAACCACTACCTCAACTTGTCAAGCTAATAACCAAAAGCTCAACATGTCTAGCTGCTTAACCACTAGCCTCACTTGACTAGCAGCTATCCACTAGTTTATTATGTCTAACTGCTAATCACAACTCAACTTCCACTGTGTAGAAGCAGTTAGTTGGCTAACTATCTGGTAACTAAACAGGCTGTGGTCTTTTTCTGCTTTCCATTTACTCTGTTGCTTCATATTACAAAAGTATGGTAGCTATTGGTTAAACTTAAAATTTGTTAGTTAGCTAATTAGATAATGTAGGCTAATGTCTGTGGTAATTCAGTGAATAGTAAAACTGTCACCACTAATAATGCATTACTAAGGGAGAAATTTAGCATTATTTGGACTCTTAAGTTTTGGATATTCTCTTTCATTAGTTATATTTTACTTCAGTTATAAAATGTAAACGTCAGTTTGTGAATGTAAACTTGCAAAAACAGTCATTAAAAGTAATTACTCAAGGGTTTATTTTTGTGGGAAAAATATTCTTCCACCTCTGGTCATTTTATCATTTCATATGTACTGAAAGAGATATTAATGTCATTGCTGTTCAATAAAAATATATATCCAAATTCTAACTACAAGAGAAGTGAAAAACATTATGAACTTTAATTGTAGGTGTAGGTCAGGTTTTCTTTTTCTAGTCTAGTCCTGAAAACCTGACCAACATTTTTTTTACCAGACTACAAAAATAATAGTAATAATAAATAAAAGTATTAAATAAAATAAAAGTAATAATAAATAATAGAAAAAAAAGTTACTTCTTTATTTCTTTGACTTTATTTCTATAGAATGTAACAAGGCTCTATAGCATGTGCCACTAAAGCAATAAACCATGAAAGGCCATGTGTCACAGAAATTTAACCATGGTTAAAGAGGCGATAATCAAGTTGCTTAAATAAATCAAATTCTGATACTAACAATCACAAGAAGCAATTCTTCTGATAAGCAAAGTTAATTAACAGTAGGCTATGGTCTAATTAAAAATGTTATTGTATATGTGTAGGCGTCATGCCTTTAAATGTGAATCAGCCAATTAATCACCAATTAATAAATCGGATTAACATCTAATCAGTTTCTCTCCATAGTCTCCTTGTGCTCAAAACCTCAGTGATACCATGTTTCTTTGAGATTTCTTAGAGATCTCAATAAAGTCTCACATTTTGCTCAAATGATCTTAATGATAACATTTATTTTTACTACATGAATCTCAGTCTGAGCATTTTTCATCTAGGATTAAGGGTCTTCTCAATTTTGATGCTGGGAATTAGTATTATAATATTTATCTGGGCCAGATGCATCTCATGTCTGTTGTATTTCATGCTATTTCTCAATAAGCAGTAAGTACTATGCAGCAGAAATTAAGTATGAAACATGTATTATTCTACAATGTTAGCTGTAAACTTGGTCCTAGCAGCAGATCTGAGGTAAAATACAATATAAAGTCTTGTGTACCGTGACGGGGTGCAGTAGGTAGAGTGTAATTGAGGAAAAAGAAGAACAGAGCTGAAGTAAATAATCATTGGGTTACACTTTGGTGGAAACTGGAGTGTACTAAATTTAGCTCACATTTACACTGTAAGGCACATTTCCCTCTGAACTGCATGGAAATGTATTTCTGTTTGAAGAAGTCTCAACCTGCAGGCTAACAGGGAAGGTGATGAGGTAAATGGAAGGCTACACACACAAACACACACACACAGGTTTGAGAGGAAAGCACTGCTAAAGGCTTTTGTGACAGCACGTTATTTGACATACAGTACACACAACATACTTTGACATCCCACTTGCATTTGTGCATGTGTTTGCATGTGTGTGTGTTATGCTAAAAGCTTGTCCTCTTTTAATAGGACTACTTTTACCCTAGGTGCCCCTGCAGCCTGGTTCAGTTTGATTCCCAGTTTGTCCTTCCCTAAAGCCAGTCCTTCTTTGAGGAACCCTTAATATCTCAATTGGTTTATAATCTAGAGGTTTTTGTCCAAGAACCAGAGGCGTGGTAGTGGGGGGGAAAGTGGGACTGAGTTACCAGGGCCCCAAGTGGGGCGAGGGCCCTTGAAGAGTCTGGAATTTTATTTTCCTTTAAATATTAAAGGAAATAATATTTGATAATAGGGGCGAGGGGCCCTGGGCACTGCTTGTCCGTAGGGCCCAGAATTTGGTGCCACACTCCTGCCAAGAACAATCAATTTTTATCCGTTTTTAGCTATGATAGCTATACTCAGTCAACCAAAACATTTGGTGTTTGTTTTCTACTGGAGCTCTTTATTGGAGATTTGCACTGTGACTATGAGGCTAACATAGCTAACTAGGAATACAATAGCCACCCACTACAAGTGCATTACCAAAATCATCACACAAGTGTGTCTCAGACCATGTAACGGTAACATAGCTAGCAAGGAACAGCTCAAGAAATGAACTATATTAAATTTAAATGCACAAGTCAAAAATCAGATTAATAACCTACATTTGTAGATTAATAATGAAGCAGTATTTCCTCAACAGACCTGTTCTGAGCTATGATAGCTTTTGGTCTTTTTTGGAGAAAAAAGGCATGACTATAACTAGGCTGTACCAAATTCATGGAAATCACATCATCAACTCTAAAATGAGCCCCTCTTTGTAAAATTTAATAGTTGTCTAGGAATGCCATGAAAATTATATTCTATAATTAGTTTGTGCTTTGTACAATTAAATAAAAAATGTAGTTATTATGATGTTATTTGACATTTTGGCAATGTGAGATGAAATATTCAAGGAGGTGAAGATGTTTAAGAATGATTAAACTTTAATTCTAAACTAACACTAATGTCCCTGTTTGAGGGAACTAACACTAGCACTGTTTACCCTGTAGCGTGAGCTGTGCCTCACTGAAATGCGATGCTACATCACAGCTCGCAGGCTTCCTGAGATGCATCGTCGCTCACAGCTAATGACTCTTTTCTTGACAAATCAAGTGTCATTAGGCTTTGGACTGATTTCCCTTTGAACTGTGTTGCCGTGTGTATGTATGTGTGTGTATACACTCACAGAAATATTTAACGCTTTTTGCAAGATTTATGTAATTTTATTACATGACAAATTCCCATTTACTTTTTAAAAATAATTTTAACACAAACCTATCAAATAGACCTTATGTGATGTATATTCATTTGTATAATAAAGCTTATTTATTTCAAATGCATAATCCTCAGATTTATGCATTTAATATTAATAAAGTATAATTACTTTAAATATTAAAGAATGTATTTATTTCAAATACATAAAAGTAATTTGTTTGAATTGCATAATAATCAGGTTACCTATACAAAATAATTACATACATTTTAAGTAACAGAATCTTGTTTGTTTTACTACTTTGATTGTTTGTTTTACTACTTTGATTATTTAAACCATTTTAGTATGTATTAAGTAATTGCATTCAGTAAATGTTATAATTGATTAAATTATGTAGATAATTAATTTTAATGCATGCATACTAAAAATACGAGTTTTTAAATAAAATCTAATAGATTTAAATGCATAAAAATTAACTGCCTTGAATCATTTCTGTGAGTGTACTGATTGCTGTAAAATGCACTGGGTTAGAGAAAAGTTATGAAGGAAAGTGAGAAAGATGTTTGCTGGGTTCAAGACTGCACACATAATACAGATTCTACGTGACTGACAGTCTTATTTTAACAACTGCCTGAAATATAGCACCTTTCTTGTAAAATCTATAAACTTTGTGATATTTGAGGTACATGAAATTGTGGAAAATTTCAAGTGAAATGATAAGGACATGATTATAACAGAAAGACTCACAGACTGTACAGTATATATGATATCATAGCCTACAACTTTTAACTCTTAACTCTTAACTTTTAACCTCACTCATAGCCTCATTTATAACTGCACTTCACATATAAAAATGGAGATGGTATAGCTAGCAGTAATAGACATATTGAAGCCTGAATGTTATATGTACTTTTATCTATTTTATAGGTAACTGTGGTCAGCTAGCATTTAAATCTAAATAAGATTACATATGAACATTTAGTCATGTAGTACATTTTTGTGTATAAGCCTTCATTTGTTAGCTACAATAGCTTTATTGATCCTTGATGATGCACTTGATGATCGTAATTATAGACATTTTAGAAACATATTAATTAGCAAGCTTGGTCAGTTGTGCAAGTACCACAGAATGATTTTTTTGTGTTGCTAAGGTATTGTAAGCTATTGTCAGATTTTAAGCTATCTGTAAATTTGTGCATTGGCAAGTGTGCATGTGCATCTTACAAGAGTGATTATAGTCATTTGTGTGTATATGAGTTGATTCTTGCGGCAGCTGCTTGCGCAATCAGGCAGCACCGTTCTACTATGTAGGTCAGACTGCAGGCAAGAGAGAGAGAGAAGAGGGAGAGAGGGAGAGAGGGAGAACACCATACGTGCTTGCTCAGTTGATGTACACCAGCACTGTGACCTGTTCACATGAATTATTATACTTACAGTCTAAACTCATTAGAAAACTTAAACCCCGCCAGTGCACTACCAGCAGCCTTGCAAGTCAGCAGCACGTAAACGAGGACAGACTTTGGTTATTTCAGCCTACAGTTTTCTTATTAAAAATGTATTTAAAGAAAAGCATTGTGAAATTTATCACATAACACTCAAACATTAATTCAATGGGATGCACTTTGTGAAAGAAGAATGGCTGCTCTCCAAGGGGGTGACTTTGGTCTCTCCTTGCATCCAACCTGCAATCAAATTAAGTCCTGACTATGAGTTAACAACTTGAGCATACACTATGTTTAGGAGCTATAGGTATAATATTTATAGTCAATGTTATGCTTATGGTCTGGGTAGAGCTGCCACATTTGAGTCCTGATAGGTCAGAGTACACAACACCCCTCGTATGACTCAGCAGCTACTTACCAAGCCCTTTTTGAATTCAAAGAGGGGAAACACTCACAAATCTCTGACCCTCCATGAGCAATATATCTACAGCACAAGTCACTCAGCTTAATACACTGCTCAAAAAAATAAAGGGAACACTTAAGCAACACAATGTAACTCCAAGTCAACCAAACTTCTGTGAAACCAACCTGTCCAGTTAGGAAGCAACATTGACTGTGAATCAATTTCACCTGCTGTTGTGCAAATGGAACAGACAACAGGTAGAAATTAGTACAGGAGTGGTTCTGCAGGTGGTGACCACAGACCTTTTCTCTGTTCTCATCCTTTCTGGCTGATGTTTTGGTCACTTTTGTATTCTGTCAGTTCTCTCACCATAGAGGTAGCATGAGACGATGTCTACAACCCACAGAAGTTGCTCAGGTAGTGCAGCTCATCCAGGATGGCACATCACTGTGAACTGTCGCAAGAAGGTTTGCTGTGTCTGTCAGCACAGTGTTCAGAGCATGGAGCAGATACCAGGAGACAGGCCAGTACACCAGGAGACATGGAGGGGGGGGGGCGTAGGAGGGCAACAACCCAGCAGCAGGACCACTACCTCCTCCTTTGTGCAAGGAGGAACAGAAGCAGAGCCAGAGCCCTGCAAAATGACCTCCAGCAGACCACTAATATCCATGTTTCTGCTCAAACTGTCAGAAACAGACTCCTGAGGGTGGTATGAGATTTTGAGTGTGATTACAAATCCAGACCTCCATGAGATAATAATTTTGATTTACATTGATCATTTTTATGTTATTTTGTTCTCAACACATTCCACTATGTAATAAATACAGATTTTCAACTGGAATATTTTATTCATTGAGATCTAGGACGTGTTATTTTAGTGTTCCCTTTATTTTTTTGAGCAGTGTATATTGTAATGAATATAAAAGTCAATGCACTAGTTGTGTCTCTTTTGCATAAAACCTGTTTCTTTGACAGCACGGAGCCCATGTAACCCCAACAGTTCTTCATACATAAAGACTATCAAGTTTGAACCTTCATTCATTAACCATGTAGGCTACTGTGCTAGGTCTTCCTCATGGCCAGTTTGTTCAATAAGACAAGTTTGGTCATATTGACATTTGTTACAAATAGTACAAATAGGTTACTATGCAGACTCAAGCTTTTGTTTAGGGATATAGAGGATGAATCTGAAATATTGATACTAATTATATTTTCTTAACATTTTGCTTCTGTAATATCATCTGTATATTATATAGCATATAGCAGAATATTTTCTGCTGATAGAAAATATAGTATGTACAGAATAGTAGTTGTAAATTGAGCCACATCTCAACCTAATATTATAATAATAATAATAATAATAATAATAATAATAATAATAATAATAATAATAGTTAAAATAATAATAATAATAAATAATAGTTAAAATAATAATAATAATAAATAATAGTTAAAATAATAATAAATAATAATAATAATAATAATAATAATAATAATAATAATAATAATAATAATAAATAATAGTTAAAATAATAATAATAATAATAAATAATAATAATAATAATAATAATAATAACTAAAGCTGTATTTTATGTATTTAAAGTAAACAGAAACAGCACAATCCTAAATTGAATTTGATTTAAGTGATTAAATCTATTAGGTTTTCCTACTAAATTGCTCTTGAAATGCTCTTTCTAAAATTGAGTGTATGTCAAGATGACCAGACATCCCTGACAATCATCATTTTTGGTACCCTGACCCCTACTAGAGTTGTCCTTGGAAATCTCCCTTTGAATGAAAAACTCCAAAAAGACCTGGCAGCAGAGCAGACTTGTCAAACTTCTGATGGCCAACAGAGGGCACTTGCTGCTGATATTTACTAACCACTTCTACTACATGCTCGGCTAGTTTTCGTGAATACTGTGTAGGCTCAACCTGAAGCTAGCAAGTGTCAAGTCCACAACATCATCACAAAGGTCTCTTTAAAACAAAAGGTAACCCAACACAAGACTCCAACTGTACTACCAGGTGACCTGATTTGTTTATGTAAACAGTCTCTTTGAATGTAGGCTAACGGTGAAATCTACAAAATTTGTGGCATTTCTTTTAAACTGTGTCACTGTTTCTGACATTCATATGTGGCATATTGCATATTTTGGAGCAACTGTCTCTCCAGAACTGGAACTGGCCTAGGATGTGCTTAGGAACTGGATATTTGAGTTTAGCCATGAATCTTTATTCTGTATTAAGATGATCCAGTCATATTCTGAGAATAAATATATTATTAGGTTTGTAACATTTTAGCTAACAAGGGTGCAACAGAGCTGATTTCCTAAAACTTCATTCATCATTCCCATAGAGGTAATC
Organism: Crenuchus spilurus; assembly: GCA_036984385.1. Classification (NCBI taxonomy): domain Eukaryota; kingdom Metazoa; phylum Chordata; class Actinopteri; order Characiformes; family Crenuchidae; genus Crenuchus; species Crenuchus spilurus. The sequence continues at coordinate 139,145 of BRDA01000337.1, read as the reverse complement.
CTCTTAGGCCCAGAGTTCCTAATATGGCCAGGACGCTACTACAGAATGACGCACAACTTCATTTGTCCTTGAGTGTGACTCGTCTACCTCAAGTGCTGAAATATGTATATTTTATAGGCAACAATATTGTCATGAGGTTGTGTGTGTGTGTGTTTGTGTGTGTGTGTATGTACACATGAGAGTGAGTTATTAGGAACCATGTCATAAATTTTGTCCTACAGAAAGTGCAGCTCCCCTGGGGATGTGCACAAGCAAACAGAGGGATGTCCCGAGAGAGAGAGAGAGAGAGAGAGAGAGAGAGAGAGATACACAGAGACAGCGAGAGACGGAGGGAGAGTGTGTGTGTGTGTGTGTGTGTGTGTGTGTGTGTGTGTGTGTGTGTGTGTGTGTGTGTGTGTGTGTGTGTGTGTGTACGTGAACAAAGCTGCAGGTGTGTGTGGATGCTGAGGGGTCAGAGATGAATTCCTAGAGGAGGTCCCCCTTAAAGCAGTTGTATTGTTTAGAAGCAGAGCCCCCATTAGTCGGCCATACTGGAGCTGCATCAGCCTTGCTCTCCTTAGTCAGAGCATGTAGAATGTCAGGTTTTTACCTCAGGCAGAGGATAACAGCAGAAACAGCTTTCTATCTCACTCTCAATCACCCTGTCCAACCGCCTTTATCTGGGTCAGATCACAACTCAGCCTCTTCTAGCACGTTAAAAAGAGCACACATTGTCTTTCTCTCTCTCTCCCTTTCTCTCTCTCTCTCTCTCTCTCTCTCTCTCTCTCTCTCTCTCTCTCTCTCTCTCTCTCTCTCTCTCTCTCTTCTCTTGTAGGCCGTTTCATGTACAATCACCATTCTACTAAAACATAATAAACTTGTTGTAGCCTGTAATACTGTATGGGAAGTCATAGAGTGCCGTAAATCACATCATCTGGTCTGTGAGACCTCACTTAAGGTCTGCATGTGACTTGTAGCAGGTGGAGTAAAGATTTAGTGAAAATTCTGGGTGAATCATTCCTTTAACCATTATGATATGCAAGAGGATATGAGGGCAGCTGGAAGAGAATAAGGTAAAGTGAGGTGTGTGTGTGTGTGTGTGTGTTTGTGTGCCAGACATACCATTAGTGCAGATTAAATGTGACCCAGACCAGGAGTGACCCTGTGGAGAGAGAGAGAGAGAGAGAGAGAGAGAGAAGGGGATGGAGGAAGAGTGAATGTTGACTGGCTTATTGTATTAATAGCTGTCAGTGAGTGTGAATAGCTGTAAGTGAGAGATGGAGAGAGTTTGATTTGATTTAGTGTGTTTCTCTACAGGACAGGCCAATCTCTGCCCAAAATTAAAACCTCTTGCCTGAAGAGTCTCCAAAGTGGCTGACAATAAAGAGTTACTACAGCAGTGTCAGTGCTCTGCAGTACTACATATTACTCAATACCTGGTGTATAATACCCAGCACCCTGCATACAGTACCCAAAACCCAGTGTATAGCACCCAGTATCTCATTTATACTACCTAACACCCTCTGCACTGTGCTATATATAGTACCAAAATCCTGTTTATAATATATACTGTAACTCCCTTTGCAAAGTATCAAATATCATGGCTGCCAGTGTAGTCATGTCATTCTTATTTGACAGTGACTGTAGATGAGAAACATGTAGAAGTGGCTTTTAAAAGCACATTTGAAATTTTGATGAGGATACACTGCCGGCACACTGCAGAAGAAGTACCAAATATCATGTTTATACTACTCAACACCCTGTGTATAGAACCCAACATGTGTATAGAACACAACACCCTGCCTATAGTAGCCAACACCCAGAACTCTTTTTATAGTAGTTATTATGGATAGTTTCCAATATCCTGTATATAATACAGACTCTGTGTAAAGTACTCAATATTTTGTTGATCACACCCAACACTGTGTCTATAGGAACCAAGACCCTGTGTATTTTATCCTCTATGCTATCTATAGTAGCCAACACCAGGTATATGTAATCACCCTGTCTATAGTACCAAACACCCTGTTTATAGTACCCAACACCCTGTCTGTAGTACCAAACACCCTGTTTATAGTACCCAACACCATGTCTGTAGTACCCAACACCCTGTTTATAGTACCCAACACCCTGTCTGTAGTACCTAACACCCTGTTTATAGTACCAAACACCATGTCTGTAGTACCAACACCCTGTTTATAGTACCCAACACCCTGTCTGTAGTACCAACACCCTGTTTATAGTACCCAACACCCTGTCTGTAGTACCTAACACCCTGTTTATAGTACCAAACACCATATCTGTAGTACCCAACACCCTGTCTGTAGTACTTAACACCCTGTTTATAGTACCCAACCCCCTATCTGTAGTACCCAACACCCTGTCTTTAGTACCCAACACCCTGTTTATAGTACCCAACACCCTGTCTTTAGTACCCAACCCCCTGTTTATAGTACCTAACACCATGTCTGTAGTACCCAACACCCTGTCTGTAGTACCCAACACCCTGTCTTTAGTACCAAACACCCTGTCTTTAGTACCAAACACCCTATTTATAGTACCCAACACCCTGTCTGTTGTACCCAACACCCTGTTTATAGTACCCAACACCCTGTTTATAGAACTGCATCCCCTGTTTATAGTACCCACCACCCTGTCTGTAGTACCTAACACCCTGTCTACAGTACCCAACACCCTGTCTATAGAACTGCACACCCTGTTTATAGTACCCAATATTCAGTGGTAGCACAAGTCTTCATTAACACTTTCAGTTTGATGGTAAGCCCCTTTATCTGGCCGTAGATGAACTACAATCCCTCACATTCATCACAATTCTACATTCATACTGTCAGTGCTCTCTGTGCATCTGTGCAGCTGCCGTAACAAATGAGCTTAGACAAGAAGCACATGCACATACTACAGCATACTGCACCAGAATAAACACGCAACAGCTTACTATTAGAGGAGCTTTTTAATCTGTGTGGAGGATGAGTGCTGGTTTAATTGGTTATAGAAAGATTGTAGTCACTTTGGGTTTTTCAGAGTGTTTTGTGGATAATAGTGGGAGTGTGTTTGCTGCAAGATCTGCTCTGTCATCTGGCCAGCGTCAGTGCGCCTTGGGGTGTGAGTCCAGTCGCAGTAGCTGAAGTGTGCTCTAGATCTGCACTGAAGGTCACTGTATAATACTAGCCTGAATTGGGTCAAGGTTAGCAATACAGAAATTAAGGACAGTCTATGCATGACTGACAAGTCCAGTTATGTAAAAGGAGAAAGTGTTTCACCATTAAAGTCATGAATAAAAGTAACAAACTAAAAGGCAAAAACATTTTCTCATTAAACCAAAGACTGCCAATCAGCCAAGACGTGTTTGGTGTCTCGTGTGGTGTGTGATGACACCTAAATGATCACACAACTTACCTCGATTATCTCAAATGATGTCTGATAGAACTACTTTATAGTAGTTGATCTGCATTTTTGCACAAACTCCCCTAAGGCTGAAAGTAACTATGGCAGATGTTCATTTTGAAGATTTGACATTGAACACTTTTCTGTCCTATGGCTAGGGCTAAAGAAATGTGCCAATGTGCTAATGCTGTTGTCACGTCATTTCCATACAGCCTTTGATTTGGCCTTGAATCTGTGTAGATGACAAGTAGCTTTGAAAAGCACGTTTGACATTTTGAAGAGGATACGCTGCAGAAAAAAGTCAGCTCACAGACTCCACAAGAGGCACTGCGACAGAGACAGTGTGTGTGTGTGTGTGTGTGTGTGTTTGCGCAGGGGTGGAAAACACTTGAGTAATTATACTTCTTAACTATGTTCATGAAGTGGGGCTGTCAAAGTTAACATTTTAATAACATGTTAATGCTAAAAAAAGTTCAATGCTCTTTTTTTTGTAATGTCATTGCATTTTCATTTTACTCGACCATGCTCTTTGACCGTCTGAGCTTATTCAGAGCTGATTTCAGATCAGTAACAGCGTGTTATTATTCTGTTTAAACAGAGGAACAATAAATCACCAGTGATGTGGGGCTTTGATACCAATTTAGACACTAACAAAATCTAAATACAAAATATAACATTCTGCCGTGTTAGATCACATTCACTGCATACAGCAACAACAGTCATCATGCTCTTAAAGGAACAGTGCAGATTAAATTATAGAAATGGTGTCCACTGGAGGCTATATATATATATATATATATATATATATATATATATATATATATATATATATATATATATATATCTGTAGTTCATGTTGAGACTTGACCGCACGCTGTAGAGGAGTAACCACTGCTTTATACTTTCCGCATTGAGCGCAAGAAGACGTACGGCTCGTGCGTTTGCCTTTTTAAATCTTTATTGACATTTTTCACTATACAGTGGAACCTTGACTTACGAGTTTAATTCATTCTGTGATAGAGCTCGTAACTCAATTTGCTCATATATCAAATTACATTTCAACATTAAAATTAATTCAATACCATTAATCTGTACCAGACCTACAAAAAACACACAAATTGATATACACCAAGTGTTTTTAAATAAGAAATATTTACTTTATAAACAACAAATAATGTATAAAAACAATAGTAATAATACATAATAAAAGAATTTATTAAGTGTATTTACATTAAAGATCAGACAATCTTCATCAGTGACGTTTGCCTTTTTTGTCACACTTTCCTGGCTTTCACTTGCAGGGCGTTTCAATAAAATCTTGTCCAAAGAGGTTTGTTTCTTCCTCCATTTCAAATTGTTTAGAAAATGAGTAAGACATGTTTGTTTACACAGAGACAACACACCACCTCTTCTTCTCTGCAGTTTCAGCTGTGATCTCTGCACTAACGCTCACTAGTGACACATAGTGACGGTGATTCGCAATTTACTTTTTGTAATCATGTGACAAACCTAATATATATTATTTATTCATTTTGTTGAAATGTACTGTGTCTACTTATGAGACTGCTTTGTTTATTTAATTTTAATTCACAATTATTCACAATTAACCACTCAATATGAGTAATTGCAATTAAATATTTAAATAATTTATCAGCACTTTAATGAAGTGCTATTGAAAAATATGCTTTTTAACTTCTGCTGTCAACACATTAAATTGATGTTGTAATAAATGCATTGACGCAGACTACAGCTGGAGTTAAACAACAACAACAACAATAACAACTAGAACAAAATGCCTGCTGGCAGTAACACAAGTTGAGAAGCCTCTGTTTTAGTGTATTTCTGCTGTTGGATAACTATGGCCTCTACTTTAAACCGTCTTTGCTGCATATTGTATTACTGACCTTATAGGCCTAGTACTTTAGTGAAATAGAGCTCTCTGTGTATGACCTGTACTGTATTGCTCTTGTCTGAGTGCACCACAGATATACTCTTTTGCCTCTATATCACCTCACTGCCTCTACCAGCAGATTGTGGCAGTTCCATTGCCATTATTCTTAATCATACTGCTTCTGCTCCTCTGCAGCACTTCCTGCATCTCACATCCCCACACACACTTACTTGTCTAAAGCACAACCCCTGGCTGTCACTACCTCTGAGCTGTGGTCATCCAGTTTAAGCCATTGAGCTTTGACCCCCCAAATCTCCATGAAAGGACTGAGTCACTGAGTTGGCGGTGAAGTCTCTGAGACATTGGAAGGAATACTCCAGCTTTTTTCCAAGTTTTACAGCCAGTATTTTCAGTGTCTTTCCTTGTAGAACATAAGACCCACTGCCTTACAAAAGAAGCCAAAGGGCAGATGCTGATGAAGGTTGTCTGTTCTTTTATAAACGCAGGGAAACGTGTCAAAATGGCTGTCTTTGGTAAACCTCTAGAGCCATATGCTGCAGATACTACAGATGTGAGATTAGTTTGAACATTACTGGAGAAAATCCTTCAAAGCCTACAACTCTCCTATTAAGAAGGGACGTGAGTGACTGTCAAAGTCAAAACCAAAATGCTGCCATTATGATCAACAGAGGTGTATACACCAGTCATGGGCATTGCAGTGTGGTGTTCTGATGGATGCCCCAATGCCAATTTTGATGTCACTCCATGCTGCCGTCAGAGTTTCTTTATGTTCTGATCTGATGAGTGTACTTGACGTTTCCAGTGTATACAGCCTTAAGGTGGGGCAAAGCAACATGAAAACACTCACTTGCAATCAGGACATGGTGTATGCACCAGCTAGTGGACCTCTCTGAAGGTTTCTTATCATTTGTCATTGTGTAGAAGTGGAATGTGAGTTAAAGTAGAAAACAAGTTGATTAGGCTTGAAAATTGGCACACAAAGTCTTCAAAGTCTAGCTGTGTGACATGCTGGTGGACAATAGTGATGTTTACTGTGAAGCTACTGAGATTGCCTTGGCTTTGAAAAATGCTAGTGCCAGCTCTTCATTCATTCATTCATTCATTCATTATCATACCCGCTTAATCCTTATCAGGGTCGCAGTTAGTCTCCTACCCCCTCACTGGGCGCAGGGCAGGGCAGTACACTATTCAACTAAGCCCAGGACAGGACGCCAATCCATCGCTGGGTGACACACACACTCACATTCACACAATTTTAGAGTACCCAATTTACCTGACCTCCATGTTTTTGGACTGTGGGAGGAAACCGGAGACCCCGGAGGAAACCCACGCAGACACGGGGAGAACATGGAAACTCCGCTCAGATGGGGAATCGAACCCAAGACCCCAGCGCTGAGAGGCGAACGTGCTAACCACTAAGCCACCGTGCCGCCCACCAGCTCTTCAGAGTCAGCTTATTTTCAATTCTGATGATGATGATGATGAAACATCAGTGATTGCTGGGGTGAAAGTAGACCCAAATAAACCAATGCAGCACTTTGAACACAAACACAAAGCTGCACAAGTGACCTTTATCGGGTTTTCAACCATTTGTTTAATTTGATGTACCACTTACCAACAATGTTCAATGCCAATAATGCTAAATGACAGTCCCGCTGAATGTGCTGTTACACACTGTTTGAACTGCAAGCGTTGTAACTCAGTAGAAAATGGTGCGCGAATATCGATATCTAAACTGTGTGTTCTCACACACACTCATTGCTCTTAAGGTTTGTGGAACAAAGGTGTGAACAGCCAGACACAAAACAAGTGTCTTTCAGAAGGTTTCTCTTGGGGTTGAATAGCACTTTACAGTGTGCAAATGGTACATATCCAACAATCCATTCCAAGATTATCCAGTTTCTGCTGAAATCAAGAGAAGACAAGTCGTGTAGTCTACTTTAACCTTTTAACATTCTGCTCAACCATTTGGTAGAGCACCTTAAAGTCACTATTTTTTCTTAAAGGTGTTGAACTTAATACAATGTGATTGTGCTATCTCTACCAATCGGTAGATGTTTGGTAGGGTAAAATCATCCACTAGAGGTCACTAGAAATGCAACATTTTCTTGTTTGAATGCTTTGTAGCCATACCACAAGTAATAAACTGGATCGAATGCTGATAAACCATTAGTGCTGTTGCACCACCACACAGATGAGTGTGGTGTTTACAAAGTGAACAAAATTAGCATGTTATTTAATCATTTTTGTATTTGTAGTTTATGTTCTGATTTTACCATAAAGTGCCATTTTACCATCTCATTGTATGCATAAAGTGTACATTTTTAATTGTGAGGACTTTGACACTGTTTTTATATTTATAATATCACTTGTCTTGGTGAGTAATGTAAAGGATTAAAGGCTTTACACTACATGTTGGACCATTGCTGTGAACATTTGGTTGAATTCAGTCATGAGAGCATTGGTGAGGTCAGGTACTTGATGTTGGATGATTAGATCTGGTTCATAAATATTACTCCAGTATTGGCTGAAGCTCTACTGTTCTAAAGAAAGCAGCTCCAGAGTTTCTTGATTGTGTTAACTAATGAACAACTTGCCTTTATTTTATTTATTTATTTTTCCAAATAGTGTTATATATTACTTAAACACTTTGGGTATATTACACTCGGCTTCTTTTTCATATAAATATATTCTTGGATATGAAGAGCAGGTTTAGTTTAAAGCAAATATTGAAAATGTTTTGGACTAAAGGTGCTTTGAAGAGTACTGATGAGTACTGACATTATTCCCTGGTGCTAAATAAAAAAGTCTTTAATATGTCCAGTTACTGGCTGATCATTGAAGAACATCCTGAAGTTCCCTGTTCTAACGTTTTGCTTGGATGATTTTACTACAGCCTGCTGACAACATGTCTGATGGAAGCCAGAATAACTAATGTTGCTCACATTCCACAACCATGAATCAGCATTTCTTTACAAGACAAGTAAAGGTACTGGATCATCACTGAGTATTGGGGTCATTATTAAAAACAAAAAGTAATCCTTTACAAATGATTTATTACTTCTCAAAAAATTATAATGGGATTCCTTTATTTATAACTTTCTGGACAAAGCAATGGCTTTACTCATTACTATACTTCTATGTTACTCTGTAAAACCCAAGCTAATCTGTACCAAAGTGCAATGGGTATTATTTAAATGACAATTGGATCCTTTGCTCTGAGCAAAAAACAATCAGGTCCGATTAAATCCAACAGGTAATGCTATAAAATGGCATGTAACAGCTAAAATACCAAATAAACACGTTTAAACATGAAAATACAAAGCTGAAGGAAGTTCTTATTCCTGAGCATCTTATTGGAATTTCCAATTCCACCTTAAATAATGCAGCAGTTACATTCAGGTGGTGCAATTTAAGGTGGAATGGGTAATTGAAAAATACAAATAAGATACTAACTCAACTGAGCTATTTCAGTAATGTTGCGACTTGACCTTGACCAGTCATGACCTCAAGTTTCTTTTATCCTTAAGTTTAATATTACAATGGTTACAGTTGGGCTTAACAGAGGAGAGTTTACTGTTTGATGGACTACAATACCTAGACACATATGCACAGCAGTATGGTGCACTATAAGATCAAAACTATGGATTGCACCGAATATTTGGAAACAAAAATTTGCAGAAAATGGCAAAAACAGCACTTTTTGTGTTTGGCTGAATAAGTGGAAAGAACAAATCATTTATACCAAACAATGACATTTTTAATGCCACAGTTACATTTTTCTATTCCTGGCTGTAGACGTGAACCAGAGTGGAGCTTTAGTGCTGTAAAGTTAGTTTAATATTAGACATTTGTTTGACATTCAGAATTCCAATTTTCCTCACCAGTTACAAAACAAAGATTCACCATCACAGTTACAGTTTGGTGGTGAAATGGAAGAAGACAACAAACTACAAGCACAACCTTTACTAAACTACACTTGTTATGATGAAACCAGAATACAGCCGCTTAGCTTTGTGTTTGTGTTGGCTTGTGTTGTGTTTGCTCCACTGGCTGCCGTGTTAGGGACCTTCTCACAATTACCAGAAGAAATGTTATCAATCAGTTTTTGTACCCATCACCATCTCTTCACCTCCATACTTCAGTTCCATTGCTCTTTTGTTCTAGCTCTCTAGCTTAGTAGAGACCCACAGAAGTTCATCCCAAAGTATCATAGTGTTCCTTCCTCTTACATTCATTCATACAACATATATAGAAGGCCGGGTCTACACTAGTAAATCAAACTATATTAACAGCTCTACATACAAGTGTCTTGATGTAGATCAGAACTTTTAAACATTCATTTATTGTGTCTGTTTGTCATATTGTCTCCATCATTCATGTCCTTGTCTTCTTAGTTTTCTGTCATAAACAGCAGTTGACTAGATAATTCTTCTCTTCCTCTGCAATTACGTCATTTCAGTACATTCTGCCGGTGCTTATGAGCAGCTGCAATTTAAGAGCTCCTGGCTGGCAGTGCTCCAGATCTTCAACTGCATCTCCCTCCCCTGAGTGTCACCTACGCTTATGCACCTCAGTCTGAACAAAAGCTTTAACAACAAGACTGATAATGTGAGCATGACATCATCATCCTCCTCATCATCATCTCCGCACAGTCTGCCATAACACCACAAAGCTGGGCTGGAACTGAATAGAGTCTGATTTGGGGAGCAACATCACAAGAGCTCAACAACATCCATCCATCCATCCATCCATTCATCCATCCATTCCTCCATTATCTTCTGCTTAATCCTGGTCAGGGTTGTGGTGAGGAGTCCCCTACCTTTTCACCAGGCGCAGGGCAGTGCATTACACCATCTTATCTAAAACTAGGATAGGGTGCCAGTCCATCACTGGACACACACACACACACACACACACCAGGACAAAAAAGAGTACCCAATTCATGTGACCACCATGTTTTTGGGCTGTGGGAGGAAACTGGAGACAGTGCTTGTTTTTATCTGATTACCGTTGTTGCAGTGAGCTAAAAGAACATGAACTTTCCCAACCTGGATTTGAAACTCCTTAAGGTAGTACTACCCTAAATACAGACATTTGAAGCTTGTAACCTCCAAGTTAGTGGTTTAGTGCCTTGCTCAAGGGCACTTTAGTCATGTCCTGCCTGCGAGTTGAACTAGTCACAAGACTGGTTCCCTAACCACCAGGCCAATGTTTGTACACTGTATGTTGCACTTTTACATTGAACCGTTCAGCAAATATTCCAAATATTGAGCTGGTCAGCATAGAACTACAACTTCTACATTGAGATCTTATTGGTGTGAGTTTCCTAAGTTATGCATAGGGCCAGTTCTGCTCCCAGAGGTGTTGTTAGGGTGTAGCCCCCCAGCAAACAGTCATCAGCCCAGGACAGGAATGTTCCTCAGCACTTTCCTCATCACTCCTGTGTTCCGTATAGAGGTTAACTGGTCCACTGTGGTGCATTGATTACTTTGTACCACTCCTTCTGAGGGCACCACTGTTATACTTTGGGAAGCACTCAGTGTATAAGAAGTCTATTCTCAGTACACCTTCACTACAGCAGCCTTAGAATGTCCTACAAAGTTAGGTTTCTGAGATGCTACCACTCTTCACCTGGTACCCTATTGTGGACATCAGTCAGATGTTTTTCTTTGCCCATTTGCCAAACCAGGGTTGTTCATAATATTCTAATGTAACTGTGTAGTTAAATATGTAATTAAGCAGTGATAATGTGAATGAAATGTGTAGCAAAATGACAACGACTCTAGACATCTCTAGAGGTTTAATACAAAGATGCTGCTTAATTTACTGCTTCTGCAAAAACCCGGTCTGGGCTCTTAGTTTTTCCTGCCTGACTTATAGACTCTGGCCCAGAGGGAAAGTGACACTGCAGTAGGTTGTGTTGTGACTGAGAACGAGAATGTCCTTTATGGTATTTGAGCTTGTAGTTGCCAAAGGGATAAGAAGTGTAGCACCAGAATGCTATACTATGCAATTCCTTCCAGATGGAAGGCCATATTTTTATGCACTGTGTCACTTCTTATGTAAGCTTGCTGGAGGAGGATGTACTTCTTGTATGCTGTAGCATATTGTTGTAAGAAAACCGTGTTGTGAAACAGAAACTATAGGAGTAGATTAAAGCATTGTACAGTGTGTCTGTATGAAAAGATTTAGAATTGAAAAGTTAGATGTTTAGTTACATCACAAAGTATTCAGAGATGGCTGTTCCAAATGGTACAGAAATAGTATTATTGGGAGGGACTGAAACTGAAAGTGACACATTGGCCAATGTACTTGCACACAAAGAAATTTGACCCATCCATGACTGATGCACATACACATGCTACTGGGTAGTGAGCACTTGCTGGGAGCGTTGGGCAGCCCTATCCACGCTGTCCGAGGAGCAGTTGGGGGTTAGATGCCTCAAGGGCACATCAGTCATGTTCAAGGAATGGAACCAGCGACCTTCTGGTCATAAGTCTGATTTCTTAAACACAAGCTCAAGGCTGCCCCAAGACTACTAGTTAAAAAACCAATAACAGATATTTGTAACCAGTATTAATTTACCATAAATATGACACAAATTCAACTCGTAGGGTGCTTTCACACCTGAAAGTCTGGACCATGGTCCCAACCAAGGTTTGTGTGCTTGTTACCTATATCTTTGGTCTGGTTAGGTTTGTTTTCACACTGCATTTTTGCGAGCGCACCAAAGACTTTTATTATGACACGCCTTCCTGCTGTCATCTTCACGTATGTTCGGTGCATCTTCCTACACTCGACACTGATTGGTTAGTAGTAGGACGTGCATCTGACGCTTAATAGACTTTTTTTTATATTCTGCTGCCGCAGTTTCGTTAGTTTAGTTTACTCTGTCATCCTGTTATCTCCTTTCTCTCTCATCCTCTCAGAAAATAAGCTGCACGTTTCAGCATTTTAGGCATTTTTAAAGCTAATTTTTCACATGTTCATCAGACCAAAATCATATTAAACATGTCGTCTTGTCCTCGCTTCATGTGCTACCACGGCTCATTTCTGCTGCTGTTCTGCTTATGTTTCTTCTGTTATTGTTGTTGAATGTTGTTAATGTCTGCATCAACTTCCTGTATTTGGTCCAAAAGTCCGAGACCACCTCTTTTGGTCAGACCAAATCTTGCTTCTTTGGTCCGGACCGAGGTTCGCGGCTCCTTCCTGCTATTTTGGTTTGAAAGCACCCTTACTCACAACTTACATTAAATGAACATAATACTATTAGAACACTATAAAAATAAAGTGCATTAAGCTTTAAACAGTTTCAAAACCTGTTTAAAAAACATTGAAAGCTTGAATTGCTGATTGTATTTACTCAACTTGTGGTCCACATTTCTACCAATCAGACAGTGGGCAAGACTAAAGAAGGGTTTGGATCAGATATGTGCATAGATAACAAAATAATCTTTTATCTGCAAGGGAATAGCTCTGAGGTGCTAATTCTGCTAATTGTGAAATACTAAATATCAGCTCAGTCTTGTCCTGAAATCAGTTAAAGATTTTTTCACACTCATTATTTCTTATATGTGATGCACCACAATCAGATGCTGATTCTTTTTTTGTTAACATGAGGCAGATAAGTGCATTCATGTGTGAAAACACAATTATTCATTGTGCAAAATAGACAGCTGCTTCTCACTTTCGATGTAGCATTTTTCATGTTATTTAAATAACATTTATTTAGAAAATTTAAGTGCTGGTTTGTCCCATCAAAACGCAATTCAATTAATTTGTACTGGAACTTAAAGCACTGAAAGAAAGTACTGGAAATGTGCTAGTGTCAGGTTTTCATTTAGCCCAAAGGCTATGTCCCACTTCCCACCATGGCCACGCTCTGTCATGACCCTTGTTCCTGTTTTTGTTCACATATGTATTCTGTTTACATGTCCCTCATGTCTCTTCAGTCATGTCTCTGTCAGGTCATCATGCCCTTGTCATTGCTTCCACTCCCAGCCATGTCCCGTAGTCTTGCTACGCTAATGCTACACACAAACCTGTCTTGTAATAAATTCCCCTGTCTGGATTGCACTGCTGCCTCCTCTTTTTTACACCCCCGCACGCCATTACAGGCTAATACAAATTTGTTTTAAAAATAATTTGGAATAGACCTACAAAAATGATAAATAGTGTAATCCTAACCAAACTACAACCCACAGGTAAACTGTAGGCCATTTCTTGTAACCCTCCTGCCACAAATCTCTCCCACATCATTTTACATTCACAAATGCAAAGTTCAGAGTTGCCAGGTTTGTGGTTTTTCTGCCAAATTGGGCTATTTTGAAAACGCAGTCAAGAGTAAAGTCTCAGATGTCACAGAGTGAGGGGTTTTTGGGTTACTTTTAAAATTCACTGTGGCCAAAAAGCACTTACAGTAACAGTATAAAATGAATGAATGGTATAATGAGTGCATAACTGGGTTTTTAAAAGCATGGAGTAAACAGATGAAGTTGAAAAATTTGATGGAGATGTTTTATAGACTTTCTAAGAGATGATTTACTGAAATGAGATTTAAAAATAGAGATTAGAGCAGTGAAGGAAAGTAATAGGGGGATACTATATTTTAGATGAAAAAAAAAAAGAATTATGTAAGTATTTTCTGTGTTTTTGATAATAATAATAATAATAATAATAATAATAATAATAATAATAATAATAATAATAATGATAATAATAATAATAATAATAATAATAATAATAATAATAATAATAATGCCAAATCCTTAAAACATACAGAAATAAAAATATTTGAAAGAATAATATAATAATAAAGTGCCACTGTTTACGTGTTCCATGTGTCACTATGTTTGTCATGTGTGCCATCATGTCTTTGCCCCTGTCTTGCCTCCCATGATCACCTGCCTCGTGTTTAACAGCCCTGGTCCCCTGTTTAACCCTTAATTAGATGTACTTATATGTTTCCTCTTGATTTAAGAGTACACTGGTAGTTTTAAGGCTTCTTCTAATTTCTGTGATTGAATGCTTTAGATTTTCGACTAGTTTCAGCTCATGCAATGAATTTTGGAAGACCTGGCAACACCTCTCACAAAAGCACAGAGTTGCAAAAACTGTCTATAGTGTAATACATGACTTACTGTTTATTGTTATAAATCATGCTGTATGTAAAAAAGTCAGACAGGTCATGCCACCACCTCTGTGGTGGCTTTTTTTAATTGTCTTTCTTGCATTGTGGTTGTCCTATGTTGGCTTTCACTCATAATCCACTTTCTTCAACACACAACACCCCCCACCCCACACACACACTTCAGTTTGACCATCAAAATAGACCAGGTGAGTGATGAGCTGAGTAAGATCAAGGTGAGGGAGGCATCAGAACCAGATTCCATCAGTGCAAACTACTCAAGTCCTGCACAGATCAGCTGTGTGGGGTTGTTGTTCACATGTTCAACATGAGCCTGAAGCTGGGTAGAGTACCACAACTGTGGAAAACATCTTGTGTAGTACCAGTGCCAGAAAAGCATCACCCCAAGAACCTGAAGGACTACAGGCTGGTGGCCACCTCTGACCTGCAGTTACTTCATCCCTGGATCAGTTTGTCTACCAGCCGGGTGGAGGACGCAATCATCCACCTGCTTCAAGGAGCTCTTTCTCATCTGGAGAAGCCTGGGAAAGCCACAGAGAGGATAATGTTCTTTGATGTCTCCAGAGCATTCAACACCATACATCTGTGGGGAAGACCAAAGAACTGGTGGTGGAATTCTGCAGGAATGCACACTCACCTTCACCTGTGTGCATCCAGGGGAACAGACATTGAGATGGTGACTTCATATGAGTACCTGTGTGTTCACCTGAACAATAAACTGGACTGGTCAGATAAGACTTTACAGAAAAGGTCAGAGCAGACTCTCCTTGCTCAGGAAGCTGAGGTCATTCTGAGTGCAAGGACCACTCCTGAATCCCTGACAGCACTGGACACCTCCTTCTGTGACCGGCTGCTTCACCCAAGCTTAGACTTTACAACCAACACTGCTCCAAGTAGACCACTCATGACCTATAACCTATAACTTATAAGCCCTATCTCCTAACTTTTTAACCTCACTCAAAGCCTCACTTATTACTTCACTGATGCAAATATCTGACTGAAAATATTCTGGACAACATCTGTCATCTAATACAGGGGTTCTCAACTGGTCTCAGCCTGGGACCCACATTTTCTCATGGTCATTAAGTCAGGACTCACTTTTATAGAATACAAACCAAACAAATTTATTTGTGAAAAATAGCCTTCAAAAACACATTTAAACATACAGTACATATGCATATAAAGAGAATTTAAGAGATTTCAGGGGGGACACGACTGGCTTCATTCGGGGGTTTGAGGGGGTGCTGGAACATAAATTAAATTAATATTATTAATAAATATTAATACAATACTTACAAATTATGATATGATTATAATATATTTTAATAACTTAAGTGCTATTAATAATAACAACATAAAATTTATATTTATCATTAATAAAATATTACAAATTATTATTAAATATTTATAAACTGTTAAACGCATGTAGCATAAAATTATCACCCAATACTTTACCTGCGAACGTCATCACAAATTTAAACAGAAGAGTAACCAGCAGTGTTGCCAGTGTTGCGAAAGAAACAAGCAACCAGCTCTATGAAAACAAGCCCAAAATAAGCCCAACTGGCAACCCACCACATTAGGTAAAACAGAGGCCACTTTTAAACAGTATAAAGGTAAACATTTATTATGACATTATACATAAACAACACAAAAATTATGCCAAACGCTTTTAATATAAGCATTGGCAAGCTACGTAGGTGGCTATTTTTTGCTCATTTCTGTATTGTGTCATTGTGTTTTGGGGCACTGAAACCCATGTTTGTTAGCCCCAGTGTGCAGATTTTTTGTGCTTCTTATATTTCGCTTTGTTATGGGGAGCTGGGAGGTAAACAAAGAGTTTCACTCGGAAAGAAAGTCAAGCCCAAATAAGCAACTTCACATTCAAAAACAAGCTAAAAAAACGCAACCCGCCACTCACAAGACTTTAGAAAAAAAGCCCAAATTCGGACTTGGCAACACTGATAACCAGCAAATGGTGATTACCATGGCAACGAGAATGCTGCGTGCTCGTCTGACGCCTGCCTCTCTGTCTCTTTTTTTCAATTTAAAAGACAAGGACAAAATCAGGTAAGCATTAATTATTTTTTAATGGTTTTAAAATTTATAAAAATTGAAAGAAAGTGGGTCACGACCCACCAGTTGAGAATCGCTGATCTAATGTCATTCTATCTCTTGAGTGCTTTTGCTGTTCCTTTGCTGCTGTGACAACTTGAATTTCCCACTCTGGGACTAATAAAGGATTATCTCATCTTATCTCTAACCCTGGTCTCGAGTGTATGACAGCAGCATTATCTAATATGCCAATGGAGGCAGAGAATCATTCTGAAGCAACAACATAACATGCAAATCAAGTGAAGCTAATCAGGTCTCGGTCTGGATAGTACTTGGATGGGAGACCTTTAAGGAAAGCTTGGAAGTAGTGTTGGTTGAACAACAGGAGGTGTTATTTCTGTGTTCTGTGTGGATTTCAATGCCTCAGTGCAGTGATAGGGAGGGACTGTAGTGAGAGGATGAGTCATAAAACCAAGGTCCTGATTCTCTGATCTCAGAAGAAGATCCCTGTTTATGAAAGTGAACGTGCACAAACATTCACCAATGTGCTTGTGGACAGGGGAATTTGACCTCTGCTTTTAACCTATCCATACAGTGAAACACACACATACAGACTAGTGAACACACTACTGGGTAGTGAGCAGCCCTATGCATGTTGCCTGGGAAGTAGCTGGGAGTTAGGTACCTTGCTCAAGGCACTTCAGTCATGCCCTGCCAAGGGATCAAACCTGAGACCTTCTGGTTACAAGACCAGGTCCCTAACTTTCAGGCCACATCTGCCGCCAGAAAGGGTGTTACCCTAAAATATCCCACTTCTAAAAATCTTCAAAAACTGGCTTAGCCTCTTCTCACCTCTGTCTGATAGCTAACATGTTGTGAGAGCTCTGATGACTTTCTAATGTCTGTCTCAAATGTCAAAGTACTTTTGAGGAAAAAAAACTATAAAATGTAGTGGTAGTAAGTGTGTGTTAATGGGACGAATTGTGGGATTTGGTGAGATATAAGACATTTAAAAAACACCTGGAAGATCTTGTAGGGACTACTCAGATTATTGCAACTATTGAAGCCTTAAAAGAGAACCATTTTATTAAAAGTTTCTTTGAAAACCTGTTAAATATAATTTTTTTTGTGAATATATCTTTATTAGGCTTTAATTATAATGTTAGAAACAGCCAAACAAACACCCAAAACCAACATAGAAATGCATATACATTTACAAATACAAAAAAGATGAGTAAGTCCTGTTTCTGTATATTAAAATATTCAATCTCCACTGACCAAGCACCCACTTCATCTGGCTTAGTATGAATCATTTTGGCATTAGCCCACTCCAGCACCATAACATCCCCCAAAAAAGAGAGAGAACATAGATCGTAAACTTGGATTCAGTTGTTCCTGGATTCTCAAAATGGTTATCTTCTCTGCAGAAATACACACCAGAATTATTTTAAATTTTAATACATTTCAAATCAAGCTCTGATGTATCTCTAGGCAGGGACAAAGATCTACTTGCAGGAATGAAGAAAGCAAAGAGGCTGCCAATGTCCAAAGATGCATGGCTGGTGGAGCCTGCCAAAAAACATGTTCCAAGAGCATTAGTAGAACATTTAGAGCAAAATTTATGTTTCATTTGGAGTGCCTGGCACAGAGTTATATATAACCTATGGCAAATTTGTAATGAATCATCTGATGAGTAAAATGTTTGTAGATTGTATCCTGATTCAGGTGATGTGGTGTTTGTTCATGGGATGTGCCAACTCAGTTCTGGAGTTCGACTCCTCATCTCAGAAAGATTAAAGATTTCCATGTTCTTCCTGTGTCTGCGTGGGTTTCCTCCAGCATCACCGGTTTCCTCTCACTGTCCAAAAACATGGGGGCCAGGTGAATTGAGTGCTCTATACCTTGTCCTTGACTGAGTGTGTGTATGTCTGTGTGTGCCCAGTGATGGATTGGTGCCCTGTCCTGGGTTTGGCTAGCGTAATGCCCTGCCCAGTGGAGGGGTATGGGTAAGATTAAGTAGTTAAAAAGATGGATGGATGTGTCCCAATCCAAATCTGAGTCAGCCATTCCCAAATCCACATGTGGAACATTAGAAAGAAGTTTCTTATACAGAAAATGGCAGATGCTATGCCATGGAATATGGAAGAACCCTTTCTTGATATATAAAAGGTTCTTGTAGGAGCACCGTCTGTCCATGGTTCCCAAAAGAACTTTCATTTCAAATAAGGAAAGCTTAGTTTATGATTAAGAAATATTGACATTTTAGGATACATTTTTGTTTTAAGATGCTTATAAAGACAGGCTGGGTTCCACTAAGATGTTTTTATTAATCAAGAAAGGGTATTTTTAAAAGAAACATATTTGAAAAGGTTGGTGCAACAATCTGAGGAACCCCCAAAAGATCTTCCTGGAACCTTTAGAGTGTAGAATGTTCTGCTGAATCAGGGGGTGAATTATCTGGGCTCAATGAAGCTTCAGTCTTATTAGATTATGACATCAAGTATCTGAAAAGTGAAGAACAGCTATAGATCATTGGCTGCGGTCCAAGCGCACAGAAATGATCTCATGGAACCAATTCATTCTCCTGAGACCGCTGGATTGCTAAGTGTATTACAAGGCGTGGAGACAACAAGATTAGGTCTGAAGTGAAAAGAGGGAGAAGAAGCTTGGCGGAAGATGCAGATTCTGATTTAGTTTATTAAAACATGCAAAAAAAGTAGGACAGCTCATAAAATTTCACATAGAGAACAGAGGAAAAAGTGGAAAGGAAGAAGAAAGAGAAGGCAATACGGAGCCAGTCTGTGATTTCAGTGCTTGGACCAAGGTCCCAGTGGAATTTTTTTATTGCCCAAGTGTTGCTCTTTGATTGCTCAGGAGATTCTCCAAACCATTCCAAGGTGGAAACGAGACAAGATACAAAATGTATAAAATGTCCACAGCATCAGAACTGAGAAGACTCTTAGGCCTGGATGAGAAATAGTTGAGTTTATACTAAAATGAGTGTAATTAGGAAACCTGAGTTTTATCATCTGTCTCCAAATGTAGCACAATTTGAGACATTTTTGACATCTCTTACAAAAACTCAAGATGAGACGCATGAGATTACTAGGGCTGTGCAACTGCTGTATAATTTGCAAATAACTTGACAGTTGAAATTATGTCTGATAACTCCATAAATTTGTCATATTTGCAGCTTGTACAGTGTGATTTTGTGTTATTCTAGAACCTGCTATCTACTCCCTGAACTCTCTGTAAGGTAACATGAATTTTACATGACGTTACAGTATTTACATGAAAATATTTTGTTTAATTGTTGACAAGATATTTGTATCAACCAAAATCAGGTGTTAAATATTAGTTGTGTCTAATCAAAACTTCCAAACCGTGTGCTAGTCACTGCACTGGTGCATTGGTATCAACACAAAACGCAGGACTAGCACCTTCTGTTGACCCACCAGCATGACTTCCATCAGCCAAACAAGCCTTCCGTGGAGGTCGCTCATTCATGTACTAACCAGACCCAGACTGGCATTTTATGTTGTGAAGGTGGTATGAAAATAGTGTTTTATTCTTTTAAAATCTTCTTTTATAATAATAATAATAATAATAATATTTATTATTATTATTATTATTATTGTGTAGTTTCAAACATGACCGACAGATAACTGTAGTCAAGAGATCATGTAGGAAATGTTAAAATGCCAGCCTGTTACAAGCCATCTAACTGAGATATACATAAATACCAGAGCACTGGATGGGGGAAAAAATGAAAAACATGAAAAATTAAAAAGCAGATTATTTCTAAGCCAAAAGCTATAATATGGTTTTAAAAGCAGATTTAAAATGTGTACTGGATTACAGAATCCTCAGGTGGCAACACTACAGCACTGAACCAATGCAACACATTGAAAAGCAGTCCTGTATCTTATGCTATACAATATCATAGAGCCACTCAATGACCAGTGATAACATTTTTATATGAGATGACAGAAAGTATTAGCTGGAACATCTTTACTGAAGGTCACTGAAGGAAATAAATATCTGCCTTTTCAGGGGTTATTTGAACAGAATCTGTATTTCCAAGCCCTTGTTGCTTCACCTCATAATATCCTCAGTCAAATGACATTGTGTTTATAATAAGCTCATACTTGATAATATAAGATTAATCACTTAAATAGCCAGGAGCTGCCAGAGGGCCCAGCATCTATTCCTTACATTCAGAGATTCATTACTTTACTATTTTTAAGATGTTTTACAAAAATGAGGAGCCATATGAAGCCCTGTATTTTGATTTGGCAAGTCAAGATTTTGCTGAAAAATTTATTTTTGTTTGCAGTCTTATACTAATGTCTTAATTAGTCAAACAGAACTGAGCACTGACGTGGCACAGATCAGAGTTGTAAGAGTTGTAAGACCTATGTCAAGTCCCTTCAGTGCTGGGCAGCCTGAAAGTGTTATTTCTTTGGCAAAAATTGTAAACATCTGTTTTTATATTATACAGTGGAAGCTCGGTTTTTGTCATGAATCTGTTGTCTGTCTGATGATAACTGAAACAAACCATAACTGAAGCAATATTTCTCATAAGAAATAATGTAAATCCAGACACTCAAAAATATTAACAAAAACACATTTTATATAGAATAACTATAGTTTTACATACAGAACACAATGAGAAATAAAAACAAAAGACTAATGAAATGAATAAATAACATTTAACATCACTCTTACAGGTTTACACTCTGTTTTAGAGAGTGCTGATGTGGTCCAGCCGGCAGCCTTTGTTTTGTATACCCGTTCTCTGGGTTCTCAGCCAACAAAGCTGAGAAACAATGTCAGAGAAACGTGAAACAAAGGCAGAGAAACAAAGTCAAAGAAACAATGAGAAACAAAGGCAGAGAAACAATGAGAAACAAAGCCAGAGAAACAATGAGAAACAAAGGCAGAGAAACAATGAGAAACAAAGCCAGAGAAACGAGAAACAAAGGCAGAGAATCAATGAGAAACAAAGGCAGAGTAACAAAAGCAGAGAAACAACGAGAAACAAAGTTAGAGAAACAAAAAGAAACAAAGGCAGAGAAATAATGAGAAACAAAGCCAGAGAAATAATGAGAAACAAAGGCAGAGAAACAACAAGAAACAAAGCCAGAGAAGCAATGAGAAACAAAGGCAGAGAAACGATGAGAAACAAAGCCAGAGAAACAATGAGAAACAAAGGCAGAGAAACAATGAGAAACAAAGGCAGAGAAACAATGAGAAACAAAGCCAGAGAAACAACAAGAAACAAAGTCAGAGAAACAACAAGAAACAAAGCCAGAGAAACAACAAGAAACAAAGCCAGAGAAGCAATGAGAAACAAAGGCAGAGAAACGATGAGAAACAAAGCCAGAGAAACAATGAGAAACAAAGGCAGAGAAACAATGAGAAACAAAGCCAGAGAAATAATGAGAAACAAAGGCAGAGAAACAAAGGCAGAGAAACTACGAGAAACATAGGCAGAGAAACAAAAAGAAACAAAGCCAGAGAAACAGCGAGAAACAAAGTTAGAGAAACAAAAAGAAACAAAGGCAGAGAAACAATGAGAAACAAAGCCAGAATTAATGACAAACACATGGGTGAGTGATGAACATGTGCATGGATGTTTTGTTTTCTAGAAATTAGTGGCAAGTCACATGGGCATGCCAATGAAAATCGGGTGGATGAATGATAGCAGGGAAAAATTTTCCCTGAAAAAAGTCGATGATAACCAAGGTTCAATTTATTATAAATCATAAGAGTTTCTTTTACAAAAAAATCAACATTTCAACAAAATTTTGGGAGGAAAATATTTTTTTAAATATACAGTGGAGTGCAATGAAATAAAAATATCTATATGCAGCTACAATAATAAAACTTTAACCATTATGCAGTTGCAGTTGGCATTCTACAAGTACCCTACGTAGTTAGTAAATATAAGATTGGGCAATTATTTCTAAATTTTGAAATTAATTTCTTTTGACTTTCAAATTCATTACATTATGGTGCCTCTGAAATGTGACTGTTGAAAAACTTGATAGAGTTGTAAGAAAATATCAGTCCACTTGAATATTGCAATATCATGCTGGGGACACTGTATCAACTCTCAAAAACACATTATTGATTTAATTAACAGGTTACGTGCAAAGATTGGTGACAGTGATTCATGTTGTGTTTAAACCACTGATCACCAGATAGCAGTTTATAATAATTTCAGGCATTAGACTGTAAACAAGTACAGTAATATGGGAACACACTGCAAAATTAGGGAAAAAAATCATAATATATTCCTTTGCACACAGTTTCTCAATATATAGAATTGAGAACCCTGCATCATGATACATATACTGAAAGGTTCTTCCTAATAGGCAGCCTCAGAATGTGAAGTAGGGGAATTAAGTGTATTTGCAGAATATACATTGTTATACTGAAACTACAGTTTACAGACAACATCTGTGTATTTTATTGTACTAAAATTTTATATGGAAAGAGAAAAATCAGAGGGACATTGTATAAAATGTTGATTTTGATTCTGTACACTGGTGCTGCAGTCAGCAGGTTAAATGCATGCCTAACCCTTTCACAAACTAATGAGTATGATCAATAGTTTTTGAAGATAAACTGCACAAAATGCTCAGACTGCATTGGTTAATCCCTGATGCCCTCCATTGATTCACTTCTTCACTCTCCATTTTCAGTTTCCTAAATGTCTGTGATATATATAGATAAAGAGGTGCATATTTGACCCAGCCATGCTGTTACTTTCTGAGAGAAAAACCTCAAAAGAAAGTAAATTGCCACACTTTTCCACATTGCCACGTTAAGAGGAAATTGAGAATGTAGAATTTCTGCTATTTGGGGAAGTCAAATGTCTGTTATTTGAAGCATTTTATATAAGGGACAACATTAATGGATGAGGTGGAGACAGTACTGTAAATTGTGTTGGTATTAGGGCTGCCACAAACGATTATTTCTATAGTCGACTAATCACAGATTATTTTTTAAGATTAGTCGACTAATCGGATCATATGTTAATTGAATATAAAACGTACAGCTTATCGCACTAGAATGCAGCTGCTATTATATAACCGTCATTAGATTTCAGCTATATGCTAACTAAAAATAAAAATATTTAAGATCATAGTTCATTAAACCTTTAATGAAATGTGCATCTTGTTGCAACAAACAATTATTTAACTGTTTAGCATAAAGTGTAAACGTAGCACTGAAACGTAACGTTAGAAAACATTAGCATTGCTATTCAAACACATGACTGTATAACGTTACAGAAAACACATGAATGTGTGCTAAGGCTAATGAATCAGATCGTCATCGCTAATGTTAACTTTTACAGCTATAAATGTGAGTAAGCAGCAAGTTAACTCTCTGTTTACGCTAATTTTAGCAGCTAACTAGCAATTTAGCTTACCGAGATGATGGTCCCTCTTCATCATTGTCACAATCAGCCACAACAGGCTTCCTTTTCAGGTGCTCATGCATCGCAGTTGTGCTGCCGTGGAAGGTAAATTCTGACTTACAGATATTGCATTGCACGCGTTTTTCTTTCATTTTCTTAAAATGATCCCACTCTTTTGAGCTCCGTTGCCGGCTAGCCATGATGAGCCTGTCTGTATAACGTCCTCTGACGTCATCCACGGCCTACCCCGGTTACCACTACTGCGCATGTGCGTCAAGGACAGAAAGGCAGACGCAGCAGTTTGGAGAGAAAAAAAAGTAAAAAAAAAACAAACGACGCATCGACTATTAAATTAGTCCTAGACTATTTTAATAGTCGACATAATCGTGACTAATCGACTAATCATGGCAGCCCTAGTTGGTATATCTGTGTGTCTGTGTATGGATTGGCACTCTGGCATCAAGATGTTAGCAGCAAGTAGATTGAGTCCTGTAGATTGAGATTTGGTCATTTTACAGATTTTACAGATGCTCAGTCAGATTGAGATGTGAGAAATTTGGAGGCCACTGTTTTTAAATACTGATCACTGCTGACTGAGAGCATCACACAAGAATGGCTGCATCAAACATGCTCTGACCAAGTCAACTGTCCATGACTACTTTACCGCTTAAGACAGCATGCTTTCATATTTTTCTGTTGCATATTTTTCTATGGCATCAAACACTTAATCTATGAAAATTGAAATTTTTTTTAATACTGTTAACACTTTGAGATTTGCTACAAATGAAAAGTGCATTATAAATCCAATGTATTATTATTATTATTATTATTATTATTATTATTATTATTTATTATTATTATTATTTATTATTATTATTGCTTACTGACCTTCACATGCATTAGATAAGAGAGAGTTGTTGCTGATCAGCACATTATGTGACTCATGTATTTCTCTAGCAGGTGGTGCTATTAGCATGCAAGTCTGTGTTTTAACTGCACTGTCTGAAGAAGAAACACGAAAGATGAAATGCCCATAATTACAGCATTCAAAAATGATATTAAATATTCGGCATAAGTATTTAGACTCATTATATAATTTAATATGTGATTGTCATTAAATTTTATCATTTAATTAATTAATGTTAAAGATAAGCTAAAGACAGAGGATCTGATTGCAGTGGACTGTTGTAAGTTTATTTTTGAAGGATTGGGTGGAGGATATTATTCATTATCCTGAAATTTTAATTAGAAAACATCTTAATTATGTTTAGATATGGTCCAGACCACCATTTGCTTCTGTGTTTCATTTGGCAGATGCATGTTTAAGTGTTGGGAGTGAGACGAGAGTAAATGGAAATGGATTGTAGACATGAGAAGCCCTCATCTGTGCTTCACATTGATTTGTTTTGCCTTGAAGTACTGATCCCAAGTCTCTGAGCAGTGTCTAACATTGTGTTCAAGGATTTGAAGAGTGTGTTTATTCTGTTTACCCTGTAACTTGTGCTTAATTCTATCTCTGCCAATTCTCAGTGCATGAATTAAGTACAGACCCTGATCCGAGTAGGTCATTTGTCCAGTTTGCCAAAAGGCCTGCAAGTTGTGAAATTCTTTCTTTGCTTTCTGATGTGCAAAGGGCAGATCACTATAACTTAATCAAAGGAGCACTCTTTGTTCTTTTAATCTCAACTGAACTGTGTAGTTCAAGGTCACTGTGTCACAATGGAAACAAATCTGTAAATTAAAATACGTACAGCTTAGCTGAAGCCAGTGATGAATTAAACATGAATGTGTTCGATTAAATCAGGCACGTAAAGCGATGGTGGTCCCCAGGCCACTTAATGAGCATGCTCTCCTATATAATTAATTCAAAGTGAAAGAAAAGGCAATTATCATTAATGTGATTGCCCACTTTAGAAATGTCAAAACACCACTTATTTGTTTAAATGCACTGCTTTAATGCAGTATCTGGAGCAGAAAACCCTATATTGTCAATGGTACATGCAGACACTGCTGCTCTGGGATTGCTTATAAGGAGTCTGGACCTGCATTTCTGGAATGTTAAATGTTGGAAAGTTTTTTTGCTTTTCAAACTGTTTGTGCTCCAGATACTCAATCTTCTATGACTGAAAGGTGAGGTAGACTTGTTTTGCCATTTTGTAGTTCAGTTTTGGAAAGGAACACCATGCCAAGGTTTGGACATCCCAGAAGATTTGAGCTCTCATCTAACATGTCATGTTGATGTCGTTAGGGTCAAGAAAACTTTCTGAAAGAGCTGCCCATAGGATTGCTAGAAAGGCAAATCAAACCCTCAGTTTAACTGCAAAAGATCTTCAGAAAGATTGTAGAGTGTTGGTGAACTGTTTTATTTTGTCACGACACCTGCACAAATAAGACTTTATTGGAGTTCTTAGATGAAAACCTTTCCGACATCCTCACCACAACATTCACCATCAGAAGTTTGTAAAGGAGCATCTAAATGTTAGAAATAAGAGAAATAGCTAGATATTTAGTCACATTCACAGGATGGAGTTTCTTATTCTGAATATGGTTAAAAATGGATCTGGCAGGAAGACTAACACATGCTTTAGGAAAAAAGTAATCAGAACAAATTAGCATGTCCAAATTTGAAGAGTCAATGCACCCTCTTCCACTCATATTCAGTGGAGAGACTGTAAACAAAGAAAAGATTATGGAATTTAACTCATGAAGTCTGCTATTTTAAAGTGTATCTTAGTTACTAAGCTTTACTTTTCTACAGTAAATAGAAATAATGCAAACCAAACAAGCCTCATTTTATTTAAATGTGCTAAGCATTGTTAAAGGTGCAAAACATATCTTTCACTCAATAACTAATCTGAAAATATGAAAATATGGCTTTTATGATATCGCAAAAAACATTGACATACACTACCCACCAAAAGTTTTAGAACACCTGAATTTTTCCAGCTACTTATTGCAAATGATTGACTTTATAATAATAATAATAATAATAATAATAATAATAATAATAATAATGATAATAATAATAATACATTGGATTTGTAATGCACTTTTCATTTGTAGTAAATCTCAAAGTGCTAACAGTATAAAAAATCAATTAAAAGATAAAAAATATTAATAAAAAATAAAAATAATAAAATAAAATAATAATAATCATAATAAAATAAAAAATAAAAAAAACTAATAAATATAATTTATTGTCCATATGTCCTCATAAAAAGATAAGTCTTAAGTCCCTTTTTTAAACAATCAGTTGTCTGAGGCCTCCTCAGATGGTCAGGCAAGGCATTCCAAAGGCGTGGAGCTGCAGAACAAAAGGTACGTTCACCCATGGTGCTAAGTTTTGTTCTGGTTGGAAGAAGACGGTGGTGATGCACAGAGCGAAGGGCTCGTAGATGTGTCTGTGGTACAAGCAATTCATTTAGGTAAGAGGGAGCTTGGCCATGGATGCATTTATTTGTAAGGAGGAGATACTTGTATTCAATCCTCTCAGTCACAAGGAGCCAGTGAAGAGACTGAAGAACAGGTGTAATGTGCTGATATTTGCGTACCTTCAACAGGACCCTGGCAGCCCTGTTTTGAACATACTGTAATCTCCGAATACTCTTACTAGGGAGTCCCAAGAGAAGAGCATTACAGTAGTCCAGTCTTGAGGACACAAAAACATGGACCAGTTTTTCTGCATCAGACAGACTGAGGATAGGACGCAGCTTCGCAGTATTTCTAAGATGATGGTAGGCAGTCTTACAAATGTGTTTAATATGACTGTCAAAGGTGAGGTGTGAATCCAGTTTAACTCCCAGGTTGTTGACTGTAGATGATAAAGCAATGTTTTGTCCAAAAAGTGTAATTTTAGAAACATTGGATAACTGAATCTGTTTCTGGGTTCCAACCATAATTACCTCAGTTATTGCACTGTTCAATTAAAGGAAATTATGCACCAACCACACTTTTATTTCCTCCAAGCAGTCATTAAGTTGTGTGAGAGGGGTTTTTGACTGAGAAGTTGATGACAGTAATGATGGTGAAGAGCCAACTTTCAGGTAAAATTGAAGGTCATCAGCATAGCAGTGAAAGGAAATTCCATAGTGTCTGATAACATTTCCCAGTGGCAGTAAATACAGAATGAAAAAGATGGGGCCAAGAACTGATCCCTGGGGGACTCCACAAGTCACTGAGTGAGTCTGAGATCTGGCTTTCCCAAGCTCAACAAATTCTGTTCTATCCATAAGATATGATTTAAACCAGTCCAGTTCAGTGTCTTTGATGCCAATGATGCAACACATCCTGTTCAGAAGTATGCCATGATCAACAGTGTCAAATGCTACAGATAGATCCAGGAGGACAAGAAGTGAAGGTGTGCCAGTATCTGCTCCCATTAATAAGTCATTTACAACTCTGATCAATGCCGTTTCAGTGCTATGGGCCGAGCGGAAACCTGATTGGAATTTCTCAAAAAGTATTTAAAGTCTCATTGCACTCTGAAATGAAAGTATAGGAGTTAAATAAGAACTCACAGAATCAGTTTATCTAAACTTTGGACACAAAGTAGCACCTTTGTCAGATATAACAGCTGAACACACTCATGACATTCTTTCTACAACAGACATCAAACATTCTTCAGACAGTTCTTCACAAATCTGCTGCAGATAAATGTTGGCACTTGTAGGTTTGCTTTGCTTTTCACTTCATCCCAAATCAGCTGGATGGGGTTTAAGTCTGGAGACTGTGCACCACTCCATGTTTTCAAGCTGACCATCTTGTTGTTTTTTTCCTGAGGTAGTTCTGGCAGAGCTTGGACTGATGTTTTGTGTCATTATCTTGCTGTAGGATGAACTCCTGACCAAGTAGGCACATACATGAGGGTACTGCATGGTGCTGTGGTAGGTGTGGTGTTTCAGGGAGCCTCTCACTCTCTAGGAATTAGTAGCACCAGCTTTCAAGTTTTGATCATCTCCATTACTGCAGAACAACTTTCAAATGTTAACCCATTTCATGTTCCTGAAAAAAGCCTTTGTGTATAGTTCTGTAATGTAAATTCATTTTCCGTTTTGAGTAACATTAACAGTTCACCACTTGCTTTTGTATCATTTCAAGCTATTCATTGGACTTGAATGACCTGAACTGTAATGCTGTAAATGACTGGAAAATGTGGGGTGTTCTGAAACTTATATCCACCTATACAGCATATGGCATCTTAAATTCAAGAGTTCACAATTAAGTTATAAGGTGTATGTAAGCCTAGAATATGCTGAATTAGTGTATGTATATATTGGGAAACAGTCGTGTAAAATTATGTATTTTTGGTGCATAATACCACAAGTGAACCTTTAAAGAATCTCTGGATAGTAAAAATGTTTTTCCTATACCTGTATGAACCATTAAGGATTTATTGGTGCAGTTCTGCAGTGCAGGGCTGATTTCAATATTTGATTGAATAGGCTGCTATTTACCAGTTTCCACCTTCATTGACACCACCACTTTGACCACCTTGACCTTCAAGGCATTTATAGATTTGTGTTTTAAGTCTTTGCCAGTCACACATTACTGTGTTGTTTGTAATGAGATGTGTGTTACAATGAACTATTCACTTAAGTGCCAGTTGACTAGTGCAGTGTTAAAAAATAGACTCAGAATCAGGTTGTTGCTATGGAGGAGGCTGCTGCTAATGTACATCAGAGTTAACAAGCACACACTAATGCTTCTCTCTTAAGAGAGAAGAGAGTCTTCTTTGTTGACGTGCTGCAGATACATATTTCAGCATTCATTTAATCTCTCTCCCCCTCTCTCTCTCTCTCTCTCTCTCTCTCTCTCTCTCTCTCTCTCTCATGGACTAAATATAATCCAGTATGTAAAAAACATACAGAAGCTAAAGCTAACACTCCAAGCCCCTCTGCAAAACTCACTCAAATCCCTTAGGGCAGTTTATAGAGTACTACGAGCCATCTCCACATCTCTCTCTCTCTCTCACACACACACGCTACAGTAAGCAGCTTTAGCTGGAGTGTTTATGCAGTAACTGAGTGACGATACAGTCAGTTACTGTATAGAAACTGCACTGCATACTCACATGCTAATATATGCACATATGCTGGCAAAAATAGGCCACATGGAGCTTGATAATGAGTTTAGAAAAAAACAATGTTTGGTAATATAGTCATGATTTCATTCACATTCAGTATTCACATCTTTAATGAAGGTTAAAGGCATAGTCAGGGATTTGTACAGTGTGTCCTGTTTACCCAAATGACCATGAATAACTTTAATATGAATGAAGATCTGGTGACAAAATTTGGATTAAATATATCTCTGTGTGAAAAAGGTTGAGATGTATGATTACAGTGACGGTAGATGAGTTTGATCTCTATGGCCGTTGGAGTGGAGAATGGCGCTCATCCATCCGTCTCCATCAGTCACCTGCTGCTGTAGTGAGACATACAGCTTAGACCAGCTGCCCACCAACAACCAAATGCTGTGACCTGCTTCAGATGCTCTACACTACTGACCACAATCAAGTTTATATGGACTTTACTGTCTGCTACCGTTATCATCATTCCTGTTTCACTACTGTCACCATATCCATACCTGAACACTACAACATCATCATTCGATTACGTGATTTATCAAAAACTTATAATTAGTTGACCAGAGGAGGATGGGTCCCCCATGTGAGTACGGATCCTTCCAAGGTTTCTTCTTCCAGCTCTGAGGGAGTTTTCCCTTGTCACTCTCGCCGTTGGCTTGCTCACTAGTGATTTGGTGTTTTGTTATTACTAACCCTGTAAAGCTGCTTTGTGACATCAGACATCAGTAAAAAGCGTTTTATAAATACATTTGACTTGACATTAAAGCCCACAGTTACCCTCATTGACAGAACACAAGATACTAGTTATTTCACCATGAGAACTGCGCAGAGATAATGTATCAGTGCACAACAGAAAAAGAAAGCTGCCATGAAAGCTGTCTGAGGTTTATTTAACCCAAATTTAGTCACCATCTTCATTAGTATTGAAGTTATTCACTATTGTTTGAGTAAAGAAGCAAATGAGACGCCATGTATAAATTAATAATGTATTGTATTCATTGTTTTCCAGACAATGAAGCATCTAAAATGTGCTCTTCCACAGCCAGTAAGAATATAGTACATGGCTGTAGCTTTAATCTCTTCATTTGTATAAGTCTTGGAGTTCTGATTATTGAAATAATCATATTAACTCAGATGTACTCTCCATGCATGTTTTACAGGTGATGGAAACCCCAAAGAGAGCAGTCCATTCATCAACAGCAGTAGCAGCAGTGACGTTGAGAAGAGCCAACAGTATGACGGCAAGAACATGGCCTTGTTTGAGGTATTTTCAACTTTCTGAAACATATACACTCACTGGCCACCTCATTAGGTACAAATACCTTGCACTCATTGTCCATGTTATCTGCTCCACTGATCATACAGGAGCACTTTGTAGTTCTACAATTACAGACTGTAGTTAATCTGTTTCTCTGTAGACTTTGACACCTGTTCTTAACTGGACCCCCACAGAGTTTGACTGGTGGATCATTCTCAGCACTGCAGATGTGTGATGTGATCTGTTGGTGTACAGTTTGTGTTGGTCCTCTAGTCATTCATTGGTGCTCACAGGCACTGTTGATTGGATAGGTTTGGTTCGTGTTCTATTCTCAGTCCAGTAGTAACACTGAGGTGTTTAAAAACATCAGCTCGGCTGTGTCTGATCCACTGATACCAGCCCAGCTACAATACAAATGCTACTGCTCCAGATAATCAGTCTTCTAAGGTAGAAGAATGAGGTAACACAGTATATCCAATTTTTAGCTCAGTTTTGGTGTTCTCAATGGGGCTTGGGGGGGGGGGGGGGTTGCGGACACTCTCCCAGGGGGGTGTGAGCACAGGACGGGGCAGGGAAAAATAACAAAGAATCACAAAACATCCCAGATTAATTGACTATTAGTACAAAGGAAATGCAGCAAATGCCCCCCCCTTTGAAATGTAAGCGGTTGGATTATTATAACGCCTCAAACAATTCAACCACAGTTTCATTTCAAATCCACCAATCAGAGAGCAGTATTCTGAACTGACGTGATGTCAGTACTACTATATAAACGTCCAACAACACACGCGGTAGCGCCATTCTAGTTATCTTGTCACGTTTATTTATTTTTTCGTTGTTATCCATCTAAAACACTTATCTGTTAACTATTTTAAAAACTAACCCCACAAAAAGGTTTTTATAAAGACTTCCTATCTCAGCCCTAGATAGTTATTTTTAACTGCTAATCGTGCAGTTAGATATTTAGCCTGCATTTCTCACTGTGTTACAACTACCACACGCGTCCAATACACACACATGCGTGTGCGCACACACAAATAACTACAAACCTAAAGTCATAAAAAATAATTACCCTGCAAAATTCTTACTTGAGTTTAAATAACTTGTCTAAGCCCTGACTCTGATTAGCCCCGATACTAGTCTCACATGCGCATAGCCACACATCACCACACACACACACACACACACACACACACCATTAAATCATAAACTTTACTGAAAACAACTGAGAAAAAAAATTTGTGCGAGAAATGTTTCAAACAGCCTGAAACACAACCTGCACTAAAGTTAGTGTAATATTACCGTACTTGCTCGTTTGATATTCATAATTCTGCTTTTCCTCACCAGTTAACAAAACACAGATTCACCAGCACAGTGAGTTTTGTGGTGAAATTGAAGAAGACAACAAACTACAACCACAACATTTAGTAAAGTTCACTTGTTATGACAGACAACGCAGGAGCTTATCCTTGTGCTCGCTCTGACTACATGCTGCAGTGTTAGGGACCATTTCACAATTACCAGAAGAAATGAGAAGCGTTACAAACATCATGCTTAGCATTATTAATTTGAGTAATTTTCATGATTGTTTCATGTTTTGTTTATTAAATATTAGTAATAATGTGACATACATGTATTTTTAATACATATTCACATATTGTTGTCTTGTGTATTTTTTCTATCATTTGTTTTATGTACAATTATAAAAGTAATCAAGTAAACTCTCATGTTAATAAACCTAATGATGTGAAACCAACTTAAATACAGCCATATATTACACACATACCTCTAGGCTTATTTTGGGACATAGGGAAGTTATTTATTCATAATGAAGAAAGAGGAAGAAAGACGTATTCAGGCTTTTGAGAACAAGTGCATCAGGAAGTTGCTGAAGATCTCATGGATGAAGATGATGAGCACTGAGCAAATCTATGAGATGCTAGAACTCAAAAGGAGTTACTGATGCACGTTAAATCCCGCAAGTTACGTTACTTTGGTCATGTGATGAGGCAGCACATGAGAGCATTGAAGGAAGTGTTATGTCTGGACTTGTGGAGGACGAAGACGTGGAAGACCAAGAATAACCTGGATGGATAACATCAAGACATGGACTGGATTATCAGGTGCTAGCCTGCTACAAGCAACCAGAGACAGATGGCATTTTAGAGAAGTGACACGTCTGTGCAGCCTACCATCGCCTAGCGATGTCTATCTATCTATATATGCAAGGTGACTTTTTTTCCTGGGGGTGGGGTGGGGGGTTCAGGGGTTAGGAGGGGGCCCGAACTGCATTGAGCCAGCATTGTGGGGGCCCAGCTTGCAACAAGTTGAGAACCCCTGTTCTAATGCATTTGATAGACAGCATCATACAGAGTCTCTATTACACATATTTACCCTCCTTTAGATGATTAGCAAATTTTGTACAAGGCATCATCTTGACCATCTGATCAAGCGTCTGTGGGATGTGCTGGAACAACAAGTCTGATCTGCAGTGGCTCCACCTCACAGCTTACATGACTTGGATTTGATGTTAATGTCTTAATGCACATGGTGTTTGCTTCTAAATGGGTGTGAATAACTAATGACGATGGTGATGAAATGTGGATTAAATATATCTGTCTTTGTGAAAAAGACTGCCATGCAGTGCAAGTAGATGGGTGTTAATTTCTGATGACCAAAATCCACGGCTGTAGGAGTGGAGGCCGGCGCCCATCCAGCTGTCTCCATCACTCACCTGCCACTGCAGTGGGACATTAAAGCCCTCAGTTATTGTCATTGACACAGTGTTCATGGTGTGAATGTAATGAATAAAAAACTATTCAGATGACGAAACGAGAAAGTCTCAAACTGTTGGGAAACAACAGAATTATTAGTGGATGACCTTTCACAAAATGGAGTGTCGGGTTCAGGTGCGCTTGGACACTGGAGGTGAACATTTTCAGCACATGTTGTAACATCAGTCTTTTTTGCACAAACTGAGGTTTATTTAATCCAAATTTCATCACCAGATCTTCATTAGTATTGAAGTTATTCACAATCGTTTTGGTAAAGAAGCAAACAGGAAACACAGGTCAAATTAATCTGACCACCAATATTGCACCAATTGCTAAAGTGTGTTTGTGGGTTTATACCTTTGTATGTCCTGTAGGAGGAGATGGACACAAGTCCCATGGTGTCATCTCTGCTCAGCAGTCTGGCCAACTACTCCAACCTGCCACAGGGCAGCAAAGAGCACGAGGAGGCCGAGAACAATGAGGAGGCCCGCAAGAAACCAGTTCAGGTAAACACATTTAAAGGAATTATAACAACTATTCAAACAACTTACTGCTACAGTATTTTTAATCACTTGATACATTTTAGATGACTTGTCTGTATATAGTGTGTTTTGAGAGAAAGTATTAAATGATAAATATACTGTAATTAACAATAGGGCTGTCATTAAGTAGACTTTCTAAATCTAAAAGCAGTACATAGTCTCACAAGTGAACGCAATTTACTTCAATGAAATATTTCTGAATATTAATTAATACAGTAACATTATTCTTTACTACAAAATAGTTCACCAAACCATAAAACTGGCAAGTTTTTACTAACATTGAGTGTAATATCATCACTGGACAAAATGTATTTTTGGGAAGTCCTGCAAAACAACAGGTGTTGAGCTTTCAGCTGAGATGGCATTTAATGTGCTCTGCCCCTTTAAGACTGTGATTATCACTGTTCGCAGAATGTGATCTAACATACATGTAATTCATAGATTTTGAGTAATTTTGAAAAAGAAAGCACATGTATTTTTGGATTGGCTGGAAAGCAGGCAGGCGGACACAGTCGCAGAGTAGGTGAAATATATTTAATGATGTTGAGCACAAGCACTGAATAAAGTAAACATATAGTTATGTATATAGTTCTAAAGTGAACAAGTAAACATACACTAGCATAGACTTTAGACTAAACTGATGAACACAAAACTTAAAAACACAGCAAAGTCTACATGAAACAATGACCAGCAACAAGACCGAGAAACAGGGGTATATAAAGGGAACCTGATTAACACACAAGAACTGGGGAACAGGTGAGAGCACTAACGAGGTGGGCGTGACAGGGCAGGACAAGGGCGGAGACTTAAAGAGACAGTCAGTAGAAAGAGCTACATGACATGAAGCATGAAAACATGAATGTGAATATAAGAGAACAAAGTTTTTAATGCACATTTACTCTATAATTACTCATTTTAACATTTTTCAAACAAAATGAAACAATTATTTAATTAAATTAGTTATTTATTTATTGAATAACACATTAAATAATGCATGTTTTAATTTTTCCCAATGTGTTATATTCAGAAAATACACAGAAGTTGTGTAGAAATGTTAAAGTCTATTTGTATTTGTTCTCTGTAGTGGTGAATTATGTCTTACTCATTTTCACTTAGAAAATCAACATTTGTGTCATTTAACCAAAGATTCTGTATAAAACTGTTATTGAAAGCAAAGTATCTTTCATTGAGAGATTGGCAGGCTTCTTATATAGATCAGTGCTGCTGGTGTTGTACATAGTGATGTATGGTCATTATTGATTGTTCAGTCAATGCATTGACATGTTTCTGTGCTTGGTCGTTGCTCTGTGGTTATTGGTTATTGCTTGGCTTTCTCAGGCTCCACGTATGGGCACAGTGATGGGTGTTTACCTGCCGTGTCTGCAGAACATCCTGGGTGTGATTCTGTTCCTCAGGATGACCTGGTTAGTGGGCATCGGTGGGGTCATGGGCACTTTCATCATTGTCTTCATGTGCTGCTCAACGGTAAGCCTCATTCTCTTTCTCTCTCTCTCTCTCTCTCTCTCTCTCTCTCTCTCTCTCTCTCTCTCTATCTTCTCTCTTGTGTAGAAATGACTGCAGATTTAAGGATCCACAAACACATATAAACTACTCCATATCTGATTCATTAACACAGCACAATACAGATTTCAATTCAAGAAACAACCACACTCCCACTAGTCCCTCATTTGCATATCATATATGTATGATGTAGGCAGCAGGCTCATAACCCTACAGTAAACCTTCATGACAAAATCCACCCAAAGTGCAGCATGGAGGTTGTTGAGGGCTACTCTGATTGCTAATCATGGCCTGAAAATTCCAAGTCACACTTACCAATGGTACAGTTGAACTGTTGGAAATCAAATTGTCAATGATATTGATATCATCGTTCAGTGATTCCATTGTTATTCTCCCATTCAGTTTTCTATTGTTGTGAATACTGAGTGAGCCAACATCTTGATTGTACAGATATGGCAAAGATAAAGTGATGAATATGTGAGTCTGGGTCCTCCCAAGGTCTCTTCCTCGAGCTCTGAGAGAATTTTTCCTTGCCACTGTCGCCGTTGGCTTGCTCACTGGGGACTTGGTGTTTTGTTATTACTAACCCTGGAAAACTGCTTTGTGTTCAGTTGTAAAAAGCACTTTAGAAATAAATTTGACTTGACATGAATAATGAAAAATGTTCATTTGACAATCAAATTTGCTATCTTTTGTGTTGAGCAATTTGTTATTTACTGTCAGTAATTTACAGAAAATTGATAAAGTGGCAAAAAGTGGCAGTTATACAATCAATGACTTCTGTCCCCTAAATCTCTTTTTCCCAGTCCCTGTCCTCCTCTCAGTCTAGTTTAAGGAGGTCAGGGATGTTGCTTTCATGGGACAATTTGAGGTGTTTTTTTTTGTTGCCAGAGGAGGAAGCACATTTGTCTCATCTCTTCCTTCATGTGTGCACCACACCTTTTCTTCTCTGCTGTACTTATTCATCCTTGGCTGGGGCGTTAATTGTTTGTTTAGTGTTTTGTTTGTTTTTCCTTTATTTTTTAGTTGCCGCTCCCCTCTCTGCACATGGCACATGGTTTATTTGAAGCACAATCTTTAAATGCTCAAAATAGGCAAAAGCAGTATAAAAAATGAATAAAGGAATAAGCAATGTAATGAATACATGCTGGTCCAGGCTATTTAAGAGGTTAATGCTGAATAACGGAGGAATGTGTAAGATATGTAGCGCTTGGTATCCCGAGAGTGTAAGGCTGTATAACTGTCCACCAACCACATACTTTTTAATATTTTGCCTCTTTGGTGTAAACATATACATGCTTCTTTTATACATATACTGCCTCTCAGACTTGAGTTGATTCTGACTTCTGGTGACCATATTGATGCCATTTCTCCAAAACATTCTGTCTTCTGTTTAGGTCTTCAGGCTTCTTAATTGACTTTCATGTTTCATCTGATTGTATCCACCCGTCTTGCTGCTGGTCCTCTTCCTCTTTTACCTTCAACTGTTCCTGCATAACTGTCTTCTCAAGTGAACTGGTTCTTATAATGTGTCCAAAATAAGAGGTCTTCAGTTTGGTGATCTGGGCTTCTAGTGAACGTTGAGGTTTGATTTGGTCCAGGATCCGTTCATTTGTTTTCTTTAGGCCTGGTTCTGAGAGATATGCACACACAGTGAGACACAAGCATGCACATTCCATAAATACCCTCTCCTTGAGGCCTGCTTGGCCTTTGTGAATGTCTAGACCAAGAGAAAGGTCTCCTCTGCCTGCAAAACAACACTGCTTACTCTTCTGTAGCAAGGCCCAAAGAGACTAGACTTTTCACCCATGCTGCTCTCTCTCTCTCTAACCCTGCAGTCCTCTTTTCCCTTTTAATCTCTGTCTCCCTTCCCCCTGAATGGCACACAATTATACAATCGCACTGTTCCACGTTGCTAATAGCACTACTGCTTCAGCACAACAGACAGCACCTACTATTACTCTTACTGTATTCCTGATCCTCTTACAGGGGTTGGGTTTGTGCATCCAAGAGTGAATAAAGTTGCAGCTACCACTTTACAATAAGACTACCCTTCTAAAGGTTTATAGATTATTGTTTAGATTATGTATGGTCACTAATTATGTCATCATTAATAAGAAACTGTAATGCATGGACATTGTTTGCCATATAGTGACCCCACATTAATTTACACAATTATATTTTATATCCAGGTGACAGATCTGTAGACCACCAAACCTGTCATCACTGGATAAACCTGACTTAGAGCTTTCATTTACATTTACAGCATTTAGCAGACGCTCTTATGCAGAGAGACATACAACAGTGTTTTGTTTCCATTAGGAGAATTATCTCAGCTAGTACAGACAGTTTAGAGTCCAGACTACTCTTCAGTTCAGACACTGTTAGAACTAAACCATCACTAATACCTAGAAAGAAGGAAAGATACACAATTATACACAATATAAGAGCTTTACAATACATTACAATAAGTGTTTTAAATTAGTGCTGCTTAAGAGCTCCACAAAGAGATGCTCTTCAGTCTGTTTGAAGACTGTGAGGAACTCTGCTGTTTGAACAGTCAGTGGGAGTTTGTTCCACCAGCTGGGTGCCAGGACAGAGAAGAGTCTTTATTCTAGTCTTCCACATGTTTTAAAGGATGGCAGGAGAAGCCAAGCCAAACTAGAAGTTCAAAGGACTCGAGGTGTGACTCGAGACTTGACCATTGCCAATTTGGTAGGGAGGGGCTGGTCCATTTTTTGCCTTGTAGGCGAGCATCAGGGTTTTGAATCTGATGTAAGCAGCTACAGGAAGCCAGTGAAGTGAATGCAGCAGTGGAGTGACGTGGGAGAACTTGGGCTGATTGAAGACCAGTCAAGCAGCTGTATTCTGGATCAGCTGCAGGGGCCTGATGGCTTTCATCTTTAAATGATCATCTTAAAGAGCATGCTCAGTTGTGCTGGATCTGAACTGTCCCAGGGTGCTTACACAGTTTGTTGTGTCAGTTGTGATGGAAGTGTTTTGCAAAACCATAGTAAGTACTAGTGAGGTAGTTACGTTGGTATAACTTACATCGTCTGACCCATCGTTAAGTGACAAGCAGTGTTAATTTTGACAGGTGATTTTGATTTAGTTTTAGTCTTAGTCTTCTGACTAAAACGTATATTAGTTTTAGTCTAGTTTTTGTTGACGAAAACTGAAAACATTTTAGTCTAGTTTTAGTCAATTCAATGTTAAAAATATTTAATCTAATTATAGTTGTATTTTTTAGTTATACTATTTTAAAGTAGAGCTATTTTACACTGCTTACTGTTATTTTAATAAAACAATAGTCTTTAATTTTTGTTACATTTAATAACACAATGACATCAGATATTGTGGAAGAAAGTTGGCCGATTTTTCTTTTTCTAAAACATTTTGCGTTTATTTAACTTTTACATGACAAAATGTAATATGTGAATACAATTTGGTATCAACGTGACTAAACACACACATTAACAGCAATCCCTTCACAGCCTCTTAAAAACAGAAATTATTTGTATCTGCGTAAATATCCAGTATAACACACAACAGACACAGGAGAGAAGTCTGCCCTCTGAGCTTTCTGTCACAAACGATAAAGGATAGATTAAGAGGGAAAGAGTTGGATTTCTCCGGTGTGCTGGCCTTTACTCATGTCTTTTACTGGTTCCTGTTGGCTAACATTACTTAATGTGGACTACCACGGCTTACGTGCCTTTCCTCTTCGTTTCGTTATATGACTGTATTTAAAATGAAACAGAGGCTGTATGTGTGTCTTACGGCTCCAGTTAGATGTGTTTGTGATCTATTTAATCTAAACACCTAAAATAATGTTAACGGATTGCACATTTCTCCTTTGTACACTGAAACATTAAAAAATAAATGAAACAGATCAGATATACATAATCATCACCGTTAGTGAACTAGTTAACATCTAGCTAGCTAGCTACGTTAGCTTACCTTTTTGTAAAGCTCGTGGTGGTGAGAACTGAGGACCTCTTGAGGTTCATAGTGTTTTTCCCAGTTATTTTAAGTCCACAAACTTTGCACATTGTTTTGTTTTGTGTGGCAGTGAAAGTGAAATTACTCCATAAATCGCTTCTTCTTTTCCGTCCAAGCTGCGGCAGTGATGTCATCACGTTGTGTTGTTAAACGGCCTGCCACTGGGCAGCTTAAGTCGTGCGGCAGGTTTATTTTAAAAAGCGGATTACTGGACAAAAACATTATTTTAGTCATTCTGTGACATTTTCGTTTCGTTTTTATTCGTTGACGAAAAGTCTAATACTTTTATTAATAGTTTTCATTTTAAAATATTAGTTTTTATTTAGTTCTCGTCTCGTTTTCGTCGTGAAAAAATGGTTGTCAATGAATATTTTTCGTCATAATTATCGTTAACGAAATTAACACTGGTGACAAGTGTTTCCCAATGCTGTAGTTCTAAC
The DNA here is from genome assembly GCA_036984385.1 of Crenuchus spilurus. Classification (NCBI taxonomy): domain Eukaryota; kingdom Metazoa; phylum Chordata; class Actinopteri; order Characiformes; family Crenuchidae; genus Crenuchus; species Crenuchus spilurus. The sequence goes on along the minus strand of BRDA01000337.1, from coordinate 98,592 downwards.
AAACATTCATAAACTGTGTCCTAAAGTTGCATGGTTCCAACCACAGATTTTGAACATCAGTTATGTAAGACGCAGTTTTAACGATAATGTCAGAAAGCTAAAATTCAAATCAGTCTTACAATTAGAATGTCGAGTGCTTTTAACATGTGTTCATTAATGTACTTCTTGATGTATTTTGTTTATGAATATACATTCCTCAAATAATATCACTAAAACATGCTACTAATGTAACACTAAGCAAACTTTTCACTGACACCCTTGTGTATCTGAGGTGTGATTGGTAGAACCTGTAATAATTGTGTGTGTCAGGTCTCTGGCTCATATCTTTTCCTGTATGTGTTTTTTCATTAGTGCTTTCCTGCCATGTTTTGTGTGGGCAGTATTTGTCAACATACTTTTAGGTTTAAAAAAACACACTAACACACACCACACACTAAGTTATCTGGGAGAAAAATGTGGCCCATTTTTACTTATGTAGGACGTAGCTATAGGAGGTCTGCTCACAAACACAAGGGCTTCTATAGCTTAGTGCAGAACAAGTAGCAGGTGTTTCCTTACAGAAGAAACAACAAGGAAATCTTTACAGTACAGTTTCTATTCTTAATCATTAAGAGTTTTTATTGTAATAATTATATATTTAAATCATACACAATAGTTCTTAACCTACACCTGTCAAATAGGAATTCCATCCATCTTTTTGAACATCCTTTGCTCACATTTATCCCTCTGAGCCACTGTGACACACTGGTGTGTTTATAAATGCCTTTAAAGTTTGTGAGTTTTTGCAAATTTCCTGCATTGAAAGTTAGACTGAACACATCTGGAAACGTTGTAGTTCAGACCAGGGTGTGAATTATACAATGATAATGGGCGGGGGGGGGGGTTCAAGTTTTTCTTCAGGGTGTAAATGGAAACCAGTGCAGCGCAGGCAAGTGCTTCACTAAACTGACGTCTTACAATCTTTACAGTGTCTTGTTTCCTTACTGTAATTTCAACAGCACGTAAATGATAAATCTAAAGCTAATGTAGCACATACCACACAGTAACTTTTATAGTCATAAATAATATATAGTGCACAGCAAAATCCACAGTTAATCCTGTAAAAACACACACAACGCTATTGGCTATCTTTCAGCGGCTTTCTTGCCATTAAAATTAAATTAATATTCTACAGGATCTCTCCCACAGGAATCATTTCTTATTTAGTTCTAAATAAATAGAAAATAACAATGTAACTGAAAAGCTCTGTAGATAAGGCTTTTGTCCCATCTCATACATGTATTTTGACACTGGGACTACAATTATAACTTTATATTAAATATTTAAATTATAACTATTATTAAATGTTAAGGGGAGATGTAGGAATGCATTTATATAGCGTATAGCGTATATACATATACAGTAACTAATTCCTCACTAGGTCTACTGCAGCGTATGAAGCGTTTAGTTTCTTGTTCACATTTCCCTTCCACCTTAAAACATTTCCGTTCCACCTTAACAGTTTCCCTGCATTAAAACACATTTTCTCTACGTTAAAACACATTTACCTTTTTAGACTAGTAGATGAGAAGGTGTTTTAAGAGTTTTACACATTTCTGCTTAGGATGTACAGAAATCACAAACAGTCCATATTAAACAGAACATGGATTCCCATTTTAATGTTCTATTCCACCTTAAAAGCGCCAAAAAATGCTGCCGACACAGCAGCATTTAAGGCGGAATGGTAAATTACTAGCATTTAAGGTGTGATAGCAAATTCAAGTGAGTTATTTATGTAAGGAAAAGTGTGTTTAAAGTGCACATTTAAGAAAGCTAAGTAGACAGCAAGCTACTTACACATAATGCTGTAGCTTGTGCAGCTTGTGCACCTTAACAAAGACGCAAGCCACCTGACCAATAATGAGCCAGGCAGGCAAACCAGAGGAATGGATATTAACATGGAATGGTATGATCCACTTTAGGGGGGCTTGAAATCGTATCACAACATTCTTCCAGGCATAGATACTGCATTGTTTTGTAGTATTTAACATTATATGTAAGAAGTATATTAAAATGTTTTGACTCCCCCCAAACTATTGTTTTTACCCCTTTAGGGGGGGTTTAAGGTAGAGGGGGTCTGACCCCCCCCCCAATTCCCCCTGTAATTCGCACCCTGGTTCAGACTACAGTGATTCAAACCAAAGTGGGTCAAACTACTGTGGTACCAACAGTGTAATACAGCTGTGGGATACAGTCATAATTCAGATGTTGGTTCAGCGAAGAGCGAGAGTAGGTTCAGCGATGTATTAAACTATGCTAGTTCAATGTGTGTCTTTGTTTGGGAAACGCACCCCAGGGTGGTAGATCTCCATGACCAGCAATGGGCACCCTTTATTTATGATCAAATGAGTCTAAATGTGAGGTCTTTGGATCAGAAGGCAGTATAATATATTATATGCTGATGAATCAATAAAAGAGAGACTCTTCAAAGTATGTTCACGACTTTCAGACAAGCAACGTGGATGAACAGTACAAGTACGCTGATGTATAGCAATATCTTGTGTTTGTCATTGTCATTGAAGGCACCATGAATCAGAATCAGTTTTATTGGTCAAGTAAGTTCATACACACACTTTGTTGTTGTCTCTCTTCTATACAATATACAGGTTCTGTACATATAATTTACAGAAAATACACAATATACAGTAAACAGTATACATATAAACACAGACTGTACAGCGGTACGATGAGTGTAATAACTGAAAGAGGAAACCAGGAGTAGTATGGGTAGATGATATTGGTGGTCAGCTGTTTATGAGGGTGATGGCCTGAGGGTAAAAAAATTTTCCTGCATCTGGAAGTCTTAGTATACAGGCATCTGTAGCTCTTGTCGAAGGCGAGGAGTTGAAAAAGCTTGTGACCAGGGTGCAAGGAATCAGTAATGATTTTCTCTGCCCATTATCTAGTCCTTGAGGAGAACAAGTCTTGAACAGAGCACAAGCCCTTGAGGAGTACAAATGATTGAACACTTAAGCAGAAACAAACTTAAATACATTGTGCAAATTACCTACGAAAAACATCTGTTTAGGAAGAACTAGGTTCCACACCAAGACACCAATTCCACATGCACTTCTGGGAAGATCAAGACCTTCTTATTAAAAACAGAGGTTGCCAGTGTTTTCAGAGCAATGGCCTGACCACCCCAGAGCCCAGAAATGAAAAATGACAAATGACAGTGCCAAAGCACAAAGCGTTATTAAAAAAATAATGGAGTGCATGGCCTTGGATGGCCAGCTGTTCTCTGTTGCTGAGGATGTTGGATTTTGCAGACTAATAGAACACATTGAGCCTTGTTATATTTTGCCTAGCAGATATTGTTTTTCATTTGTCAAGTAGAAAAGTAGTCATGTAGAATTACTTTTCACTATACTTTTCACGTTTTGGTACCCCTAGTTAAACTACATGTTTTATTGATTTTGTAAGTTGAATTGTTTGTCCATCTTATATAGAGAACAAACTTCACAATTTACTGCAAATTTACTCCTTATTTACTTCATTTAGAATTTCAAGGGAAAATGTAAAATGTGACCTGTGTAAAAGTTTTTTTTCCACCAGATTCCCAGGTGACTAAGACTGTACGTAGCCCCACTAGCACAGTTAATGCATACGTAGTGCCACCAGTTCCAGGTGGACTCTACACACTACATCAACAACCATAGCGACTATACACCCACAATACATCAATAACTATATATACACTCTGACTTTACTGATGACTAAGACTGTACGTAGTCCCTCTGGCACTGTTAATGGATGCTCAGTGCCTCCAGTTCCATGTTGACTCTATGCCCTACATCAACATTTTTTACCCAATAGCAAAAACTATAGTTCCACATTGACCTCCCCAGTGATTAAGGCCATACCTTGCCCCACTGGCACTGTTAATTGATGCTCTGAGCCAACAGTGGACTCTACAGATTACATCAACATACTGTACTCTACAGCAATAACTGTGCATCTACATAGCCCTCCCCAGTGACTAAGGCCATACCTAGCCCCACTGGCACTGTTAGTGGATGCTCAGAGCCTCTAGTTCTTTGTGGCTTCTATGCACTGCATCAACATACTATTCCCTACAGCAATAACCGTAAATCTGCATTGACCTCCCCAGCGACCCCTCCCCTAGGCCATACTTGGCCTCAGTGGCACATTTAATGCAGAAAATAAACAAAGTGTGCATGAACATATGTAGGTAAATTCAGATGTTTCCTTAAATCTGGGGTATACAAACATTTGCATAAAACTGTATACTGAAATGTGTAGAAGACATGTTACTTATGTTATGCTAATTTTTCATGTCAAAAACCAACAAAACTAATTTAATTATCTGCTTGGGTTCTTTTGGCTTGTAAGTTAACACACCCAAACCTGTACATGCTGGTCAGTACATATGTTTATATATCTCTACATCTGTCATGATATTCCCTTCACTGTATTTAAGTCTGTGTCTGTGACTTTATTTTCAGACTATGCTGACTGCCATTTCAATGAGTGCAATTGCCACCAATGGAGTAGTGCCAGGTAAGCAAAATGCAATGGGCCCTGTCTGTATGTGGGTGTGTGTTTGTGTTTATGGAAGCCCAGAGGATGGCTGTCCTCTCGTTCTTTATGGGCAGTTAGCCATGGTACACAGTACAGTTCCCCACTGAGCTGAGTTCAGCTCTCGTACTCATTTGTCTGTTTTTGTGTGTATATGTGTGGGCAGGTGAGAGCTTTTGAGAATATAAACACATTGGAGAGAAAATGTAATTTATTAGACCTCTTGTCTCTTAAAATATCATTGTTTAAATGTTTTCCAGAATATAACTACATAAACAGTGGATATAAAAGTATACACAACCCTGTATGTATGCCAGGTTTTTGTGATGTAATAAAATGAGACGAAGATGAATAATTTTAGAACTTTTTACACCATTAATGTGACATATAGTCTGTACAATTCAGATGAAAAACGAACTGAAATATTTTAAGGAGGGAAAAAAACTTACCATGGCATGGTTGCATAAATACCATTTTATGACAGCATTTAGTCTTTTTGGGTAGGAGTCTATCAGCATGGTACATCTTGACTCAGGGATTGTTGCTCACTTTTCCTTTCAAAAACACTCCAAATCTGTCAGACTGTGAGGGCATCACATGTGCACAGTCGTCCTTAGGTCACCCCACAGACTTTCAGTTGGATTCAGAGTCATTGTCATGCTGAAAGGTGAAATTCCTCTTCATTATAAGCTTTTAGCAGAGGTCTGAAGGTCAAAACGGACTGAAAATTGGACCTGCTTATAATACCCTCCACCTTCTGTTCAGCCTAGCTGAAGAAAAACAGACCCAAAGCATAATACTACCTCCACCATTCTTCACTGTATGGATGGTGTTCCTTTGGTGAGGCACAGTGTTGTTTTTGCAACAAACATACCTTTTGCAATTATGGTCAAAACGTTCAATTTATGTCTCCTCAGACAACAGCACATTTTCTCAATGCTTTTGACAAATGTGGTGTAGGTTTTTGCTAAATGTAGCTGGTTTGAATGTTTTTCTTATTTTGCCATCCTACCCCACAGTCCAGGCACATGAAGAACATGGCAGATTGTTGTCACAAATTTCAGCAGATCCTTTATTGTTGATGTAGACCTCTTAGCAGCCTTCTGGACCAATTTCATTCTTGTCTTTTCATCTACTTTGGAGGAACATCCAGTTCTTTGTAACGTCACTGTTGTTCCATATGTTACCTACTCCTTGATGACTCTCTTCAATGTGTTCCATGATACTGTGTTCCTTGGAAATTTTTTGTACCCTTCTCTTGACTGATGCCTTTCAACAATGAGATCCCTCTTTGGCTTTTGCTGTAAAATGCAATATGGAAAATCAGGAAAATCCTATTAGAACAGGTGAACTTTATTTTGGATTAATCAAAGTCACTTAATTTGAAGACAGGTGTGTACTGACTACTATTTATCATGGATTTGAATGTGATTAGTTAATTAAGATCATAAGTCATGTTAAATGTGGAAAAAGTGGAAACTGAAATGAGTAATCTTGGTCACATTTTTAATAAAAACAGAATGCAGTAATTTAGTTCCAAATGAAACAAAGATATCATATCAAATGTTTCAACCATCACATCTCAAAAATTTATGAGAACTTTGAATTTCATGTCAGCAGCACATTAAAAAAGTTGGGAAAGGAATATGTTTACCACTGTGCCACATCACCTCTTCTTTTTGATTAGGTTCACATTTGCCAATGTGATTTGCACACAACAGAATTTGATCTCCACATTGAACCCATCCGTGCAGTGAAACACACACACTAGGGAACACACTAGGCTGTGAGAATATGTGAGAATATTTTGGTTGGTTGGTTGGTTAGTTGGACTTTATTGATCCCTTTAGGAGGTTCCTTCAGGGAAATTCAGGTTCCAGCTGCATCATTAATACAGTACAGTAAAAGCGGTAGGTAGATAATATATTTATGAGGTTGTTGAAAAAGTAATATATATATATATATATATATA